>OY101448.1:91089175-91206675 GCA_956483635.1 Panzeria rudis | reverse complement strand
CTTAACCTTACTATCAATTAATAGACTTTTCCTTCGAGAACAAACCCTGCCTTTACTCTATAAATTATTTTGTTTTACTATTGCACTATATAAGTATCACACATAACCTTTTTAGAGCTCAAAATTCTTCTTATTGGTATCTAATTACATCAACCCGATTAAATATACATGGGTCTAAAGGAGCTCCCTGAGAACGCCTGTAAAAATTTGTTCACTATAACTTTCTATTTACTCACGATTATTATTTTAGCCCTAAAAGTGTTATTTTTTTACACACCTATATAGTTTCCTGTTTTCTCAAATCCACTATTTAAAATTTTCTTTAATTTTAGGCAGAACTAAGATGGCTTCTAGAAGGAATTTTTAGCTTATGGACTAACACTCACAATTACACACAATATTCTCACGACACACATACATAAAATATACTGTTTAAATTTTAATTATTTATGAACTATGATTATTCCTGGGTTTTAGGTTATAATAATTAGTATTTTAGCTTTTATTTTAAATAAATTCATGGCACTCATACTCTTGTCTTATCTTTTATATATATTTTTTTATCGCCCAATAATGGCGTACCGGATTTGTTTCTTTTCCTATCTTTATTCAATATTCCTCTATCTGTCTGGTTTTCACTTTTCTTTTTTTTTTAGGGATATTAAGAATAAACTTGCCTACCTGGCTTCACCGTCTCACTTCACTTTGCAATATCTCGCTGGGAGTTTTGTCGTCTAGCCTCTGGCTTTTCCGACTCTCCGGGTACTTGTAGCGATTATCCCCTTCTCCACACAAACCACTTTCCATACACCAGCTAACCACCAAAGGAAATCAGTTATTTTAAAATTCTAACTTCACTGTTTTTTATTTTTTTTTTACTTACGCAGGCAAACTGTTCCCTCATATATTTTTTTTATTCTAATAATTTTGATGCACCATCTATACGGAGGTCCTTTATGGTTAACCAATAAATTTGTTAAAATTTCAATCTGCTAAGAATTGAATTTTCTTGATTGGTGTACAGTTACACAATCAGTATATCTATATATTTTTTTTATTTGTTTATTTCACTTATGCACATTTACTCCGCTTTAAGCTCCGCACTTCTTTTAGCTACTTTACCAGACACACAACTCTTAATTTCCCATATCTCGCGTTTAAATACCTATGAAATCCTACGGGATCTATATACATTTTTGTTTATCTGGAAATTCCAAACTTTCCCTCCAAATCCTGTTTTTTCCCCTGATATGCATTAATCCCTCCAAATCCAGTTTTTTTTCCAAGAGCTATATAGATTTGCATATGTGTATTAATCCCTCCAAATCTTGTTTTTTTTCCAAGAGCTATATAGATTTGCATATGTGTATTAATCCCTCCAAATCTTGCTTTTTTTTCCAAGAGCTATATAGATCATGCAGATTTTCTTTACTTTTCACTGCCCCCTCTTCTTCGTTACTTCCTCCTCGATCTTAATCTTCTGATCCTTAAAAACTATATCCTTGGCTACTACGCCTATCAGGGCCCCAGCATTTTTAGTAGCTTTCATATCCCATTCATAATTTTACAAAAAAATTCAAAACGGAAACCGCTATTTTTGTCGTTGTAATGTGTACTGCTTTATTTGTTGTTATCATGCAATGCTATTTGTTGGTATCTAGCAATGCTATATTATTGTTGTTATCTTGCAATGCTTTTACGCAAAGAGGCGTTGCCAAAAAACGTAAACATTCTTACTATTAAACACAGCTTACACACACAACCCTATACAACCAGACGAACTTACTACAACTGAACTTGTAAGCACAGCTGATAACATTATATTTTTTTTTGTTTTCATCGTTGTCGGATGTCAAAATGCACTTTTTGCTTTAAGAATTTGACATCCACATGAATTTATCAAAAACAGAGTGCTTGTGGTTTTTGTTACATGTAGTACTTGTTTTAATAATGAGACTATCTGGTATGAAGTTGTATTGATAGCAAAAAAAATAATTTTCATTGACAGATGCCACTCAACAATTACAATGCAAACACATGGTAAGTATGATTTTTCGTTATTTTTACTAATTTTATTTCTTTTGTTTCAGGACTTGTTGCATTGAGAAGTCCGGATCATCGAGGACAAACAACTAATATGGTAACAACATGTATCGTTCCTATGGCAATGTACATCTATACTAATATTATTTTGCTTGTTTCTTTACAGCCTCTACAACCACCGGCTGGGTGCTTTGCACATAACTAAACATTTCGTTTGGCTAGTTGACCGGGACTCGGGCAGGAATTGGTCATTCCATCGCAATCCAGCAGCCCCTCCCTATTGACTTTACCCACATTTTTGGCACCGGGAATTGGCTGGAGTTGGTGCCTCCATCCATCTATAGCCTGTCCCGCCTAACCATTATAAAATGAGGGACTCGAGGATCTAGGCATATTTGTCCTCCTCCCTACACGATGTTCCTTGGGACTCCCACGCAAAAATTTTTCCCATTTTATGATGTAAATGAATTTGGAGGTAAGCTCTATTTTGTCCTCCGAGTGCACAAAACAAAAAGTTGCCTATCTTTTATGCGCCCCGCAACAACACTCCGGGGTCGACGACGTATAAGGCGAGAACGGTGTGCGGTCTGCAGCTTCCTCCTACTTTTCAAACGTGGGGAATTCTCACACCCTGATACTAGCGAGCCGGGCCATATTTTACCCTATGCTTACATTCTTTGAGCCAAATTACTTCTGAACATACCCTGGAACTCGTTATCTGAATCAGAGATTTAATTTCTATGATCGCCGGACGTTCCCAGATTCTGCAAATGCACCTCAATATGTACGTAATGTCAGAGCCTGCAATAACGCTATTACTCAGCAAGTATTTTGATGGAACATCAACTCCCTTCCTACTATTTCCTACCCCGTTCTTTTACATTACTTCGATATATTCAGATTTTAGGACGGATTATTGCCGACTGCTACTTTTTCCTGGTGAAAATGCATAGTGGCTCCCCATAATTACTTGGATCCCTTACTTCATTTAATTAGTCCCTGACTAATTGTAGCACTTCTAGCGCAAACTAAACGAATGCTCCTTATAATTGAAGCGGATTGGTTTCCTTTCTTAACTATACAAGTTATAATGTTGCTCATTATTCTAAACTTACATATCTAATCAAATTTTATTTTCCTTCGTCACTCAGGATCCTCGTAACTCAAATGGAAATGCCTCTAATAATTTTTTTTCCTATGGAATGTGCGATCGTCCCGCCTGCTGTTTGGAGCCTCGATAAATTTTCGAATGAAAGCTTTCGAAACTCAATATATCTAACGTAATAAAATAAAACTTACGGGAAGTGACCTCCGAATTTTTAACTTAGCTACTTTACTTTGTTTATCCTTTATTCTCTTTCCGTTTCTAGACACACTGTGAGTTTACAATGATTCATTCACCATTGTAACTTAGTCTTTATTGCACTCAGATTACACACATCAGAGAAAAAACCTGGACATCACAACCTAACCTAAATATATCACAGATGATCTCCTATCCTACGCTAAATCTACTATCCTCAAGGTAAGCATTTTGATCCTTATCTACTCTATCACAGGTGATTTTTTATCACAGATTTTACGCTATGCTATGCACTTAGGATTCTTCGAGAAAACTTCTCGAATGTAAATCGCTAAATTCCCTAATCCTAATATTGCACAATTCCAAAAACTAAATCCGTATATCTTTTACGTGGTATGCACCCAGAGATTTACCTTGAAGAGTTTCCAACTCGTACATATTGTTCCCTATAGGCTTGACTATTCGGCATTTTAAAAACTTTCGACAAAACTTTGAATTAATATTTTTACTGAAACTACTTAAAATGGTGTTCCGGCGATAAACTTCTTGACCCGGGAGAAACCTGACCTTTCTTGCCCCTTTGTTATATCGCTCAGCGCTTCTATCATAGGCCTTTTGCATATTTTGTCTGATCTTTTCTCTCAAAATTTCTATTTTATCACTTCGATCGAGATGTAATATTTCATGTTCGGAAAGAGATTGTAACTTCCTCCCCAATTGGTAGTCGGCCCCATTCGTGTACATATGGTAGCCAAAGAGCGCGAAAAACGGTGTAACTCCTGTCGCAGCATGCACTGCATTCCTTAAGGCACATTCGATTTCGGAAATATACAGATCCCAATCGCGATGATCTTTGTCTAAATACGCTCTTATTGCTGACAGGATGGATTGATTTACCCGTTCACTGGCATTGCTTTGCGGCGAGTATACCGCAGTCTTGAGGTGCTGTATATTATACGATTTTAATAAGTTTTCGAAGCTTTTCGAGATAAACTGGCTGCCATTGTCGCTGTGAATGACTTCAGGTACGCCAAACTTATGGAATATTTCGCTCACAAGGAAATCAATCACTTTGCTGGTGGTGGCTTCTTTCATTGCCTTTAGGAAAATAAATTTTGTAAAATGGTCAACCGCGATAAATATATAGCTATTTCCTTTCTTTGATCTAGGGTATTTTCCCATAAAGTCAATGTACAGCTTTTGAAAAGGTCTTTCTGTTGACACTTGTTTGCCTATTTCCGGTCTAAGATTTTGATTGCAGGGTTTTGTTTCCTTACAGGTTTGGCAGGATGCAACAAAATTTTTAACTTGTACGGCCATTTTTGGCCAATAGAAAAATCTTTTGAGTTTTTCTAAAGTTTTTGTCACGCCGCCATGAGCAGCCGTAGGCGTTAAGTGAGATTTTTCGATTAATGGTTGTGTTATGTTTGCTGGAATCCAAAGTTTCCACGGACTTTCTTCACTCATCTGATCGAATCCTGTCTTTTTATAGATGAAACCATTTTCTACTTTTAAATCTGGTAACATCACAGCATTATTTTTAATGTGTGCCACCAACTGTAAATACTCCTCACTAATAAACTCTGTCGTTTCAAATCCTAACAGTTCGGTTATACTTAACTCATTTATCGATGGAAGTCTTGACAACATATCGGCCACAATGTTTTCGGCACCTTTTCTATGCTGTATCTCGAAATCAAATGCCTGCAATTGTAATGACCACCTAGCCAATCTGCCTGCAAGGTCTTTCAAGGACATCAGCCATTTTAGGCTAGCGTGATCAGTTACAATCGTGAATGGCATCATCTCCACGTATTGCCTAAACTTCCTAACTGCCATCACAGCAGCCAAGCATTCTTTTTCCGTGACTGTATAGTTTTTCTGACACGTTGTCAGTTTTTGCGAGTAGAACGCAATCGGATGCTCTTGGTTATCCTCGTTCATCTGATACAGGACTGCTCCAATGCCGTAATCGCAAGCGTCACATTGGATGTAAAATCTTTTTGAGAAGTCAGGGTGGCGAAGGACTGGTGCGGTAGTTAAAGCCCTTTTTAAATTTTCAAAGGCTGTGATTGCTTGTTGTGTCATTTCGAATTTTGTATATTTTTTTAGCGTATCTGATAGAGGTGCGGCTATTACTGAGAAATTCTTAATGAACCGACGGTACCATCCGGCGGTGCCTAAGAAACTGCGTACTTCTCTTATTGACTTTGGTACCCTTATTTCGCGAATCGCTTTAACCTTGTCTGGATCGGTTTTTAGCATTCCTCCCCCAACTATAAACCCTAAATATTTTAGACGTTGAAAACAAAACTGCGATTTTTTTAAGCCAATTGTTAGGTTTGCATCCCTTAAACATTTTGCAACTTCTTCTAGTAAGTCTATATGTTTCTCAAAATCATTTGATATTATTAACAAATCGTCTAAATATATGAAAACGTTGTCCTTTAAATGCTGCGGAATAACTTTATCCATTAGGCAGCATAGACGCTGTGCCGCGTTACAGAGGCCGAATGGCATGACTCTGAACTGATAGAGCGGTCTTCCTGCGACCGTAAAGGCAGTGTATGGCCTACTTTCTGGGTCTAGCTCTATCTTCCAAAACGCAAATTTTAGGTCGACACTACTAATAAAGTACGTTTCGTCTATCCTACTTAATATGCCATCGATGTTCTGCAGCGGGTAGGCATCTTTCACTGTTACTTTATTTAACTTCCTAGCATCTAGACAAAATCTATTTTTTCCTGGCTTTCTGACGATCGTGGTTCTGTTACTCCAAGCACTATTGCTAATTTCTATGACATTCAATTTTAACATTTGGTCTATCTCTTCGTAAGTTATTTTCTGCACTGCCGGTGATATCGGATAATATCTATCCTTTATTGGTTCTGCACCTTCTATTAACGTTATTTTATGTTTTTCTAAGTTCGTTTTCCCTAAACCTTTATCTTCATAAGTATCAAATTTTGCTATGGCCTCGTCTAGTCTCTTTCTCTGGTTTTCGTCTAAACTATGTGGCTCTAACTGGTATTCGGCATCACCCTCTACAAAATCTTCAATAACTTTTTCCATTTTCAGTTCGCCTACGCCTATCACCTCAGGTGCTAAATTAAACAGACGCCAAAAATCGATCCCTAAGTACAAAGACTGTTCTAAATCAGCACAAAGATACAAGAGAATGTTGTTCCTTTGATCGTTGTACTTCATAGATACATTTACTTTGCCCAATATTCTATAGTGTTGACCACTTGCAGTCTTCACATTCGAGAATATCGGTACTATTTTTAGCCCTAACTCCTCTACTAACTCTCTACATTGATTCCCTAATACGCTTACTGATGCACCGCTATCTAACAGGCCTGATATGCTTTTATCCTCAACTTCCACCTCTACAAAAACTCTATTATCTTCATCATTTTTATTGAATCTGTCAAATGCTTCTACCAGGGAAACTTTAGTATTACGTTTTTTCTTATACAATTCCCTGATCTTTGAAATTCTTTTAGTTATTGGGTTTTTGGGGGTTTCTGTACAGAATATTTGGGATCGGATTTGTTTATAATATTTTTCTCTTAGTTCTACCGGTATATAATGTCTCATTTGTGGTAGATAGCTCGCGGTATTTTCTATTTCCAGTTGAATATTGCTTTCATCTCTTTCAGTGTTTTTGTTTATTATTTCTCTTTGTTGGGGCTTTTGGATGGACGTGGGTCCCCTTTCGTTCCCACGTCCCTCATTCCGTTTCCCTTTTGACAATCGGGACACTTCGGAGCGATAACATTGGGTTTACCACAACGATAGCAGAACAAACTCCTTTCGACCGCGTTGCAGTCCCTGAACCCATGTCCTTGTGATCGACAATTCCAACATACTAACTGTTCTTTACTACGATTAATCTTTATTGCTGCCACTTTTTCAAATTGGTCGTCACTCTCATCAAAACTTTCTAAACCGACTTCATTCACACTTCTCATAGGACGTTGCGACGGCACAACATTTCGTATGTCTTTTCTAGGAAAATTCTTTTCAGCTTCAATACATTCGCTTCTCAATTGTTCAACTGACGACACCTGTATCGGATAAACGATTCTGGCTACACTTTCTTTAACGTTCCGTTTCATAATCTTGATCAAGTCAAACTCAGTAATTGGCTGTAACAGTCTAGACCGAAGTTTGCACATTACGTGGAAAAATGCGTCTAACGATTCATTCGGCATTTGCTTCCTCTCGACCAGATCTCTCATTATTTCAAAATTTGACGTATTAGTCCGATATTGGTTCATAAGTTCATATTTGAGTGTTGGCCAGTTCATCATCCCATGAGTGCGGATTAGCAGCCAATACCAGTCTTTCGCCGGGCCGATCACCAAAAGGTGGAAATCTCTCAAAATCTCTTCCCAACTAATATCGTAGTGAGCTTGAAGATGCTCAATTCTAAAAAGGAAATCTTCAACGCTCATGTGAGCATTGTTCCCATCATATATAATACCCCATTTATCGACATGAATACTAATTTTTCCTGTTTGCCCACTAGAGTTACCCGAAATCGAAATATTGCTAGATGTAGCCCTATTATGATTATTCGTGTTAGCGTTTTGCGCAGGAGTTACCACGTTTTGTAAGCCACCTGCTTGCTGAGGCGCGCTACCACTATTGTGTACGTTTGTGTCCGGAAAAGCATATAGATTTTCCGGTGGACACATTCTGGACCTATTCCAGTTTCCCACAGGGTTTCTACTTCCTGCGGATGGTATTTCTAGGGATTCCTGAGTTCTAGAACCTGCTCTCGACAATTCTTTTACAATATTTGTTAGTTCACTTATGGATTTTCTAATTTCAGTAACTTCATTTTGAACCATAGCTTTTACTCTTTCCTCTAGCGCTCTTTGTACTACTAATGTTTCATCTGCTACCAATTCTCTTACTTCCGGATCTATTCTGGCACTCGTAGACGGACCAGCTGGTGCTTGTGGTGCACTCCCAGCTGCAACATAGGCAGTGGTTGATTGTTGTATAGGATTTCTATTTATGGTCCCTGACAAATCTACAAAATTAGTTGATCCCGTTTCCATGTTGGACCTGCGGCTACTATACCTACGTTGTTTGGGCTCACTTTCTACTATGTAACTAAAATTTGCTTGTTGTCTTCTACGCTTTCTGTTTTGATTCTTATTTCCTATATCCTTGCTCATTCCTACTCGTGGCCAATATTCAAAAAAAAACTTTCTCTCTTAGTACCAAGCCGGAAATAACGACAACCCGAATCTACAACACACTACTTGCCACACAAAAAATTTGTATCACAATATATATAAAAGAATAATTGTGCCAAGGGAATTGGATCAAGTAATAAATTGTCCCTTACTAATCCAAAGAAGTAAACAAAATTTAACTACGTAATAAAGTACTTAAATAATACTATAAATAAACGGATCGGTGAATCAATTGGAAAAAGGGGTTGTTACATTAGTACTCAGTATAAAAATTATAGATCAATAAAAAAACTCGATAAACTAAATAAATCGGTGAATAAATCAATAATTTAAATTCGTAAATTAGTATATAAATAAATAAATTACTGACTCAAATGCAGAATACGATCGATAAACTAAAATGGTTAAATAAATAATTACTAACTACATATATGCTAAATAAATAATTTAATAAATACGTACAAATATAAATTACTAGGGTTGACTGTGCTGAGAAATTAATATTAAATATGTACTGAAATTTAGTTTGTAAAAACACTTTCACCCTGAACACACACTCCAACACCACATATACTCTTATATTAGAAAATTTGAAAAATTATATGATGTTTCCAGAATTTTTTTTTTATTTTTTTCTTAACACAATATTAATTCTTCAGGGATTGTTGCTTCGGTGGTGGTAAGACGGCTATAAATTTTAATCCTCCTTTTAGGAGCTACACTGAGGTTCCAATCAATCAATTCTATCAAAGGCTAAAATTGTTTTATTATTAGATTTGTTTGTGCTCCTTACTATCCCTACTGGATAATACTGGAGGCCAGTTCGCACAGTTTTGTTGACACAACAGACCTCAAGGCTTATGCTCGAGCGGCTATCAACAACTTGAAAACTGCTTCACACACAAAACTTCAAACAGAAACTAATTACATAAAAAAAACAAACAAAAAAAATGACCGTTTAGCAGGAACTGGGTTCACTAGCTAAGAAATTTCATTCTTTCTTCGTCAGAACTGGTCGTAATTATTCGAGAGTCATATGATTGAAGTGAGTTTCACTCGCACTACAGACTTTTCGGGACAGTTCCCAAAAAACGGCTGCGATACTTTATTCTCCTCCTCATACTCCTCACGATTATTTACGTTGGGCTATTTCTTTTATCGCTATTATTCTATTGCCTAGTGTTCAGCTTTTATACACTAATCACACTCCTACTTTAGTTTGGGCGCCATATTCTGTTACGAAACCTGACTACCGATTAGCGCTTCGCCGGCCCTGCTAACTACTTGCGGCTTCTTCCTGGGGCGTAGTTCTCAACCCTGTGGCTAATCAAGGTACGTTACAAAATAAATAAAAATCACAGTACTTTATAAATTTTATTTTTACTCACCAACATGGAACGCTCATTATAGAGAGGTGGATGTTGACCTCTGATTGCCCTTACCCTGCCTTGGCCGTAATCTCGCCAGATCTAATCTTTTCGGACCCCTTTACCCGTC
Source organism: Panzeria rudis (assembly GCA_956483635.1). Classification (NCBI taxonomy): domain Eukaryota; kingdom Metazoa; phylum Arthropoda; class Insecta; order Diptera; family Tachinidae; genus Panzeria; species Panzeria rudis. The sequence continues at coordinate 91,196,619 of OY101448.1, read as the reverse complement.
TTTACCTTACCTTACCCTTCCACAACAATCCTCTTTCAAGAATTAGCCAGACATATTCATGTTATTTCACATACATACAATACTAATTTTATTCATAACATATTTTACTCTTAACGACTTAAAACTATTTATTATTTTCACAAAAAAATTATTTCTATCGACTTAACCTTACTATCAATTAATAGACTTTTCCTTCGAGATCAAACCCTGCCTTTACTCTATAAATTATTTTGTTTTACTATTGCACTATATAAGTATCACACATAACCTTTTTAGAGCTCAAAATTCTTCTTATTGGTATCTAATTACATCAACCCGATTAAATATACATGGGTCTAAAGGAGCTCCCTGAGAACGCCTGTAAAAATTTGTTCACTATAACTTTCTATTTACTCACGATTATTATTTTAGCCCTAAAAGTGTTATTTTTTTTACACACCTATATAGTTTCCTGTTTTCTCAAATCCACTATTTAAAATTTCCTTTAATTTTAGGCAGAACTAAGATGGCTTCTAGAAGGAATTTTTAGCTTATGGACTAACACTCACAATTACACACAATATTCTCACGACACACATACATAAAATATACTGTTTAAATTTTAATTATTTATGAACTATGATTATTCCTGGGTTTTAGGTTATAATAATTAGTATTTTAGCTTTTATTTTAAATAAATTCATGGCACTCATACTCTTGTCTTATCTTTTATATATATTTTTTTATCGCCCAATAATGGCGTACCGGATTTGTTCCTTTTCCTATCTTTATTCAATATTCCTCTATCTGTCTGGTTTTCACTTTTCTTTTTTTTTTTTTTTAGGGATATTAAGAATAAACTTGCCTACCTGGCTTCACCGTCTCACTTCACTTTGCAATATCTCGCTGGGAGTTTTGTCGTCTAGCCTCTGGCTTTTCCGACTCTCCGGGTACTTGTAGCGATTATCCCCTTCTCCACACAAACCACTTTCCATACACCAGCTAACCACCAAAGGAAATCAGTTATTTTAAAATTCTAACTTCACTGTTTTTTATTTTTTTTTTACTTACGCAGGCAAACTGTTCCCTCATATATTTTTTTTATTCTAATAATTTTGATGCACCATCTATACGGAGGTCCTTTATGGTTAACCAATAAATTTGTTAAAATTTCAATCTGCTAAGAATTGAATTTTCTTGATTGGTGTACAGTTACACAATCAGTATATCTATATATTTTTTTTATTTGTTTATTTCACTTATGCACATTTACTCCGCTTTAAGCTCCGCACTTCTTTTAGCTACTTTACCAGACACACAACTCTTAATTTCCCATATCTCGCGTTTAAATACCTATGAAATCCTACGGGATCTATATACATTTTTGTTTATCTGGAAATTCCAAACTTTCCCTCCAAATCCTGTTTTTTCCCCTGATATGCATTAATCCCTCCAAATCCAGTTTTTTTCCAAGAGCTATATAGATTTGCATATGTGTATTAATCCCTCCAAATCTTGTTTTTTTTCCAAGAGCTATATAGATTTGCATATGTGTATTAATCCCTCCAAATCTTGTTTTTTTTTCCAAGAGCTATATAGATCATGCAGATTTTCTTTACTTTTCACTGCCCCCTCTTCTTCGTTACTTCCTCCTCGATCTTAATCTTCTGATCCTTAAAAACTATATCCTTGGCTACTACGCCTATCAGGGCCCCAGCATTTTTAGTAGTTTTCATATCCCATTCATAATTTTACAAAAAAATTCAAAACGGAAACCGCTATTTTTGTCGTTGTAATGTGTACTGCTTTATTTGTTGTTATCATGCAATGCTATTTGTTGGTATCTAGCAATGCTATATTATTGTTGTTATCTTGCAATGCTTTTACGCAAAGAGGCGTTGCCAAAAAACGTAAACATTCTTACTATTAAACACAGCTTACACACACAACCCTATACAACCAGACGAACTTACTACAACTGAACTTGTAAGCACAGCTGATAACATTATATTTTTTTTTGTTTTCATCGTTGTCGGATGTCAAAATGCACTTTTTGCTTTAAGAATTTGACATCCACATGAATTTATCAAAAACAGAGTGCTTGTGGTTTTTGTTACATGTAGTACTTGTTTTAATAATGAGACTATCTGGTATGAAGTTGTATTGATAGCAAAAAAAATAATTTTCATTGACAGATGCCACTCAACAATTACAATGCAAACACATGGTAAGTATGATTTTTCGTTATTTTTACTAATTTTATTTCTTTTGTTTCAGGACTTGTTGCATTGAGAAGTCCGGATCATCGAGGACAAACAACTAATATGGTAACAACATGTTCCTATGGCAATGTACATCTATACTAATATTATTTTGCTTGTTTCTTTACAGCCTCTACAACCACCGGCTGGGTGCTTTGCACATAACCAAACATTTCGTTTGGTTAGTTGACCGGGACTCGGGCAGGAATTGGTCATTCCATCGCAATCCAGCAGCCCCTCCCTATTGACTTTACCCACATTTTTGGCACCGGGAATTGGCTGGAGTTGGTGCCTCCATCCATCTATAGCCTGTCCCGCCTAACCATTATAAAATGAGGGACTCGAGGATCTAGGCATATTTGTCCTCCTCCCTACACGATGTTCCTTGGGACTCCCACGCAAAAATTTTTCCCATTTTATGATGTAAATGAATTTGGAGGTAAGCTCTATTTTGTCCTCCGAGTGCACAAAACAAAAAGTTGCCTATCTTTTATGCGCCCCGCAACAATATATATATATATATATATATATATATATATATATATATATATATATATATATATATATATATATATATATATATATATATATATATATATATATATATATATATATATATATATATATATGTATATATATATATATATATATATATATATATATATATATATATATATATATATATATATATATATATATATATATATATATATATATATATATATATATATATATATATATATATATATATATATATATATATATGTCCTTTTTTTATTTTCTCGAAAAATGAAATTAACATATAAGTTTAAGGAAAAAAATAAAATGTTCAATTTAGAAACATAAAGTAAGTTTAAAAAAGTATATTTTCACACCTTTTCCCAAAAACTATCATTTTAAATTGATCCATTAATATGAAAAAATGTACTGAGTATATTTTTTCGAGCTGGTTTTCAAAGATAATTTTGCGACGATCACATGATGGATGCAATCGCTAAATTCTAATAATAAACATGAAAGTTACTAGACCTAAAGCGAAAACAGCTATATTATTTTTATATAATTTTTCATACAAAATTAATTTAAATCAGTTTGTATTGAAAACATTTTTTGATTGATAATAATTTTATATGGGAAATAAAATAAAATTTTTTCAAATTGAAATAAAACTCATATAATTTCTTTAGCTTCCAGACGTGGTAGGCGCTAAAAGATATGTCGAAAAAAAATTTTGGTATACAATTTAGATAAATGCAACATTCAACGCTCATCTCTATTGTATAAGCAGCGTTGCCAAATGTACAGATTTATGTGTATTTTGCATTTTTTCTAAGCATTGAACAGTTTTGCAGATTTTTTTTCTTTAAAAAACCAGTTTTTCTAAAAATTGTGCAGATTTTGCATTTTAATTTTTTGCGCTCAAATTTTTTATATTAATTCCAATTTTTAAAGCGACAATGTAATGCAAGAGGGAATTCAAACTCATTTAGGTCTAAGAAAGTTGTGTTTTGCTATACGGAGTTTGCTATTATAGTTCATATGTACGTAGAATTTTTTTCAGAATTCTCTTCGCCAAATTTTTAGTGATTCATACAAACAAAAAAGCTATACTTTCTTACCCAAAAAAAATAACTGTTTACTTCAAATAAAACAAATATGTAGTTAAATACGGCAGCCAAAATTTTAATTACTCTATTTGATGAATTTTCTCCTTACGTCTTTAAGCCGATTCGGAAAAAATTAACCGATTTACCTGTGCAATTTGTAGAACTTATATAATTAATGTCCCATAGTGCAACTGATAGACTTCCGTTTCATATAATTAAAAAATTATAAGTTTGGAGTGCCACATTTTCCTAACTTCCGAGATGGCAAAACGTAACCACTGATTACTTTCTTGCTTGTTTTTCGTTTTCATCTATGAAATTAAAAAAATCCTAAAGGTGGGTTGAAATCTGTAAACATTCACGCCGAACGCGTTCGGCGCAAATTTGTCCAACGCACAGCAACAACGCAAGAATTTTCGCCACATTCAACGCACACAATTCGTACCTTGTTGGTTTTTTAACGAACAATACAAAATTTTGTGCCGCATGCTGTTCTGATGTGGACACATTTGAAGAAAGAGTGCTATGTTTTAATAAGAAAATTTTTAAAATAAATAATGTATATACTATACTTTGGATTTTTTGTGTGCAGCTTTTTCACGTGAAAATCAGTTCTTTTATTCTAAATTTGCAGTTTTTTTTATGTTATGGCAACGCTGTGTATAAAGGTACGTTTACACTTGGTAAATATTTGCCCAAAAAACGTAACCACTAGTGTGATTTAACTTGGTTTTTATACCATTAAAAAAAGTTAATTATGCTGCAAAAGACCATTTATTTTTATTTTTAATAAATGTGAGCCCACATTTAAAAAAAATATTGGGATTAAAGGAAATTCAAGTTTAGCTTGTCTGTTGGTCTTGTTTTTTTTTTTCGGCAAATATTTGCGAAGTGTGAACGTACCTTAATTCATATGGATATATCGTCACAGCAAATGCAAAAAGCAATATCAAGCATTTTAAAAGTTTTACAGGAGAAGCATACAACTTGTTTAAACGAAAACTATAGTGACAATTACTGCAAATTCTATTGTAAGAAGTAAAAAAGACCCACAAATTTATATATTTATTGTAAAATTTTGCACCACTTGTCATTATATTTTTCAAGTAAACAAGTTTTATGCTTCTCCTGTTAAACTTTTAAAATGTTAGATAGAGCTTTTTGCATTTTCTGTGACTATATTCCAAACCAAAATGTACAAATCGTGTTGTTTATTTTAGTTGACTCCTCATGTAGGAAAATATCAAGCAATGAACTCCATCGCAAAATGCATTTCCGTATGTCTAATAAATTTTAAATCTGCATTTTGTATGTGTGCTTAAAAATACACTCGTACGTGTCTTATAGGAAGATGTACATTATTAAAATTGTTCCTTTTTTCAGGCAGATGATGTGTCCTACATTTAATTTTTCGAAAAAAAAATAAAGTGTTTGAGAATAAATCGCAAAAGGAACAAAAAATATTTATATTAAAAGCGAATTTTTATTGTCTACCTGCATAGACACATTTTTTCCTATCTCAGCGTTTTTTATTTCCCTTCCCTTTTTCTTTGTTTCCATCTTTGTCTGTAGAGTCTAGTTTTCAAGCACATTTGAGCAGGCAATTTGGCATAAAAATATAAAAATACTCTGACTTTATGTTAGCTTTTTATATGAAATTACCCATGCTGGGTGTGTTTGCATGTGTTCAAAATACAGTAAAAACAACATGTTGGCAATAAGATAAACATAAATTAAAAATGATTTTTACAATACCTTACAGTCTTACTAATTACTGCACAGAAACAAAAAATAACGTATGGTGTTATGGGACACCGGGTGGGAACGCAGCTCATGTCACCTTCGGCCTAACCCCTGTCGGCTTAGGCCTGCCGTCTTCGAACTGCTACTTTCGGCCTTATGACATCGGCCTAAAGCATTCGCCCTTATGTCATCGGCAAGTCACCTTGGGCCGGCCACATTCTATCGTTATGTCAGACTCAGACGCCCCTTCATCTCTACCGCCTTTCGGCACACTCCGCTTAGTCACCGGGCCTGGCGCAATGACCGTTTCAAAAAAAAAATAAAGAATAAGACACCTTTCATTAGAATTTGTTTTTGAAATCGGCGCCGATTTAGATCGAACGATTTCCATCACATACCAGAATGTATAGTAAATTGCACCCCACGCTTTTTTACTATCTGGTATGTGGTGGAAATAGGCTTGCCACACGAGCTGGAATGAGCTTGATTGTCAAGATGTTTTCGGTGTTGGCAAGCTACAAGCTCAAATATGATTTGTCAAGCTGAAATGATATTTTTGTTTAAAAAATGTTTATACATAGCTTAAAAGAAATAACTTAAAAAATTTTATAAAAAAAATATCTCAGTACATGTAGAAAACTGTTTATAGCTTAAGTCTCTAGTTTTTTATAACTATTTGTAGTCTGTTAGGAATAGATGCGACCAATTTTTTATAGTAACTATCTAGTACTTTTTCCCATTTTTCTAATATGCCCCTTTTTGGCTCAGATTTGCTGGAAACCATGTGCTCTTAGTCTTTTCTTATTGGGATAATGACATAAATTATACAAAGTGTTGCCATGACATGGGTTATATTCACCCCTATAGTGAATATTTTTCCCTCGAAATATTTTCCCTTATTTTGCGCTCGTTAATAAAAAATTTAAAAATTCTCCTTATCGTGAATGTTTTTTTTCACGTGGATTTTTTCCCTTTTTCCCTGTATTTGTTCACTTTCTTTTAGCAGGCGAAATGAATTACATCATGTAATTGCTATTTTATCCATCCAATTAATTATTATCGCTAATAAATATTTATTTTCAGAACAAATGCAGTAAAAGTGTTCATTTATCTTAGTACTAACACACATATCTTAACGCTACCTCCATGCAACACCTTTCCGGCACACATGAACTAAGTTTCGCGATGATGGAATCATTCATCGCGTCCAAAATATATAAAAACTAAGTTTTACTTACTCTTGAGAAAATTTAATGTAACACCTAAAGACTATTTCACTGAACTAGGCTGCCTGCAATGGCTCGGGTACTCCAAGGCATTGGATGCATCTAGCATTCCTGGACGAACAATTCGATTTTGTTTAGATTCGTCATGGAATAAAAAGACAATTCCAATTCTTAGCACTGCATTTTTTTATTTTTTAGCAAAAATTTCTTTGGTATTTAATATATTTTATTAAGCTTCTTCCTTATTTACATTCACTAAGAACTGATAACGTGAAAAGGTGTTCATTGGAACTTCACGATAGCAATTTTCCCTCGAAGGGAAATGAAAATTTCATGGGAACATAAATTTCACTTGTTATTCGCGATAGGGGTGATTATGTGCTGCTACATAATCACCCCTATCACGATCTTACTTTCTGGACCTTGTATTTAGGATAATTAACCGTTATTCAGAGCAAGGCTATACACACTTTTCGGCAAGTTTTATTTTGAAATGTCTTAATGAACATTGTGATCTATAATTGTGTCAATAAAATGCAAATACTCTGGCACAGACTACCAGACGAGACACGAGAGTTCCGATATTATGTACCTATATCTATCTCCCTCATACGAACTATATGACCAAAAGAAAATACAAAATTTTCATGTTTGTTTACATATTAATTTTCTAGCGCAATAAAATTAAAACGAATTTTCACAGGTACGCGTAAAGATGGAACAAATTTTAGTTTTGCTTAAATAAATGTATTTATTCCTATTTTATTTCAGAAAAAACGGAAAGTGATCACCAGAAACTAGTTTTCAAAGTCATAATACATATTTTTATATTTTTCAGCAGCGTTGGACATAGTTTTTGGTTGGACAAGCAAAATGTGAGTATATTCATACATACATATGCATGTAACTTTAAAAAGCAAAGTTAGATTTTAATTGTTCATTTCTCTTTTTAGGAAGTGCATTAAGGGATGTCCTCCTGGAGATGATCTTCAACACAATCTTCACTCCTTTCCGAAAAACCCAATCAGGTAAGTTTGCTTGTATATACATATATATGTTGTGATTTGTGAAAAAGTGCGTTGCAGAGTTTTCATATGAATGTTTCTTTGCAGTGATACATTACAACTTATTCCTAAATGTAATGATTAAAATTGTAATGTATTCTGCTCCCAAATGTTAATAGGCATGGAAGAGCATTATAAAAGTATGACTGTCTTCCTAAATGTAGAATGTTTGCTACATATGAACATATGAATCTATACAGCACATACTTTTATAATACATACAGAGTCCTTCATCATTGAACACTGCAAAGAAACATGCATATGTATACATATCGCTCCTTTATTGCAACGTAGTCATATCTAAAAAAAACAAAATTTTTAAGTTACTTAAGAAAAGTTATTTTGGCAGCAGTTATTTTGGCAGCAGCCACAACAGCAGCAACAACAGCAGCCACAAACAACATCAGACAACATCAGCAACAATTACATCAAATGCAATTGCAGCAACAGCAAATACAACAGCAATTGCATCAGCAACAACAATTTCAGTTACAGCAACGTCAAATGGTGTACTAAGTGTCCTCCACGTTTAGTGAAAATTTCAGAGCAAAAAGTTAAGTTTTGCGACTTTTACACACATTTCTGTAATAATGCTATGTGTCTCAAAATATAATTTTTTTTAGAGAAAATAAATGCTAACGCCCACAGTAATTTAAAAACATTTTTTTATTTGACTAAATTTCTATTTACTGTTTTTCTTTTTATTAAGGTGTATATTTCTTGTTAATTTTAAGCTTCACTTTCGCTAGGCTGACAACTTCAACACCCAACGATTCCTTGGATAAGTACATTTGGCAGCCGTCGGTTTTGTCAATGGAAATAGTGGGTACAAAACCCAATACTTGCATTTGAACTGATTGACAGTTGACAAATTCAATTGACAGTTGACAAATTAAAAACTAGGTAACATTTGTTATAAGAGTCCAATACAATGTTGTTGACTTTACCCTTAACAGTCAAAACGGGGCCTGATGGTGTATTGCTGGGTGTTTTAAAGGGAGCAGGACCTGTTCTTAAAGTTGGATTTTTATGGGTTTGCATATCGGCGGTGACCTTTTTCAAGCCTAAAAAACAAAATGCAAGAACAAAGTAAAAACCATTGTTTTAATTTAATCTTTTTTTTTAACTTACTTTTAGTAATATTTTCGCCTTGATAAATTTCTGCAAACAAAGCACTACGATCATCAGGGCCCTCACCCAAATTCATGTTATTTGATCCATTTGTTATTTGATCCATTTGTTTGCTTTGATAAGGTTGAGAACATTGGGTGGCCAAAGTTAGATACTGAAGTTGTGCACTGTCACATAAACAGAAAATATTGAATACAATTTATTGAATAAAGATTTAACTTGAAATACTTACTCAAAAGCCTTTTTAACAAAATCAGCATGTTGGGCTACATCACCGCCAATTTTAACTGACAATGCTAAATATTGGCTTAAAGGACAAGCCATAATATCTTGATAGCCCAAAACACTCATATTGAGTTCTAGTGGAGGTGGCGGTGGGGGTAAAGATGAAAAATCGTCTAATATAGTGGGAATAATACCTTCAAGACTATTGTCTTTTGGCAGCTGAATGTGATTATTGTGTACTGAACTATTGCTGCTACTGTTTAGGCTATGACGCTCGTTTATCTTACCCAAAGACTCCTCTAAACGTTCGATTCGTTGATTAAGCTTAACAGTTTGTTCGGAAGCTGACAAGTTTTCAATTGTTATAAATTATGAAAAACACGCGGAACTGAATTTGCTGCCACAGAATATGGAATAGTCTGTGGCTCGGGTTTGCTTGGATGTAGTCGAAAACAAACACATCACTTGTTAATTTTTATTTATTTCTTTTTTTTATGCAATTATGTTATTTATTTATTTTATTTGAATCACAAACTACATCACAGACTACACTACATTTGAACATTAAATTTAATAATTTATACACATAAAATTTTTTTTGTTTTGTTTATTTCTACTTCTTCGTAGAACTATATCTGTCCCTTTTCAATTAATTATATGAGCAAAAAAAGCTGATTTTTTCATTTTGGAAATGCCAAAAGTGACCCCTCTGTCATACTTTGTGACTCTGGTGCTGGCCCAGACCATCACTGAATTGTTGTCGATTTCAAGTTATTCGAATGTAGTGTCTAATTTTATCCCCTCCATACTATGAGCATACTATCTGACCCAAATACGTTAAATTAGCTTTCGTCGGTAAACATAACGTTTCTCTAACAAGAAATATCTGTATTTTTCTATTCTCTTGCAAATTTTAGGCGTATTGTTTGATTACGGTTACTAATAAGCGGGCTTTGTCTAGTTCATGAATAATTTAAATTAACTCTGTGAAGAAAGTTTATTATGGTCGATGAGATTGGTTTCTCATTAAAGCCATTGCAGCAAGCTTTGGATCCTTTAAAAGAGAGTTGGCTTTAATTTTTCTGACAAGATAACTTTCTTCTGCCTCAGAAAATATTTTGTTGCTGGCCTGTTATACACATTTAATATGTCAAGTTCTCTTAAGAAAATCAAGCTGATTTTAATCAAATGTCAAGCTGGTGTACTATTTGAATCTAGCAACCCTAGGTGAAAATCATTCGATTTAAATCGGCGCCGATTTCAAAAACAAATTCTACTGAAAGATGACCTATGTACCATTTTCTTACCAGAATGTATAGTAAATTGCACCCCACGCTTTTTTACTATCTGGTATGTGGTGGAAATCGTTCGTTTTAAATCGGCGTCGATTTCAAAAACAAATTCTACTGAAAGATGACTTATTTACCTTTTTTTATTGTTTTTAAGGCTAAAAATATTTTATTCGAACATTTTTTCTCGATACAAAACAATAAAAAGTTTAAATAAGCCATCTTTCAGTAGAATTTGTTTCTGAAATCGGCGCCGATTGAAATCGATCGATTTCCATCACATACCAGTATAAGTGTTTATCTGGTATGTGATGGAAATCGATCTATTCAAATCGGCGCTGATTTCAAATGTAACGTGAATTTACAAATACCCTAACACAATACACTCATTTAAAATATTTAATATAAACTATAACTAATACCCTCACCCAATATGAATAAATCATGCAAACAATAAACAACAAACATTCACACACACGTACATAGTAATAATGAGCGTTTACGTAAAAAGCTAAGAACTCTCGATTGCTTTATGTTTTGTGTAGCATAAGTAAACAAGTTTTGTTCATAAAAGGGGAGGAAATAATTGGAATACGATTCTTTCCTTAGTAGTGGCATGTTTGTAGTATTTTAATGAACCATAGTTAGCCGAACGATATGCGAAGCATTTATATCGTCTAATTGTAATGCATGATAGTTAACCGTGTAATATCCGAAGAATTTATATTACCCGAAGTATTTTACCGAACGATATCTAAAGCATTTATATCTTCCGATCGTAGTGAATGGTAGTTAATCGAGTAATATCCGAAGAATTTATATTACCCGAACTATATTACCGAGCCGCAGTTTGCCGAACGATATTCGAAGCATTTATAGTGTCCGATCGTAGTGCATAGTAGTTAATCAAGTAATATCCGAAGAATTTATATTACCCGAAGTATTTTACCGAAACCGTATTAAGCCGAACTATATCCGAAGCATTTACATCGTCCGATTGTAGTACATAGTAGTTAAATCGAGTAATATCCGAAGAATTTATGTTACCCGAACTATTTTACCGAACCGTATTTAGCCGAACGAGTCCGAATCATTTATATCGTCCGATTGTAGTGCATTATAGTTATATCTGAAGAATTTATATTACCCGAAGTATTTTACCGAACCGTATTTAGCCGAACGATATCTGAAGCATTTATATCGTCCGATTATAGTACATGATAGTTAATCAAGTAATAGCTGAAAAAATTATATTGTCCGAAGTATTTTACCGAAAGGTATCCTAAGCGTGTAAACGCAATATCTTTCAACCAACCAGGAGGAGGAGTTTCTCTTCGGCGGTTTACAACACCTTTTACCTAGGGTGTACCAACCAAAGTACCTAAATTGGACTGCAGTCTGGTGGCAACGATTACAAGGGAAGCAGACCTTTGAAGAACCTGGACGGACTGAACGTACCTCGGCTGGAAAAGGAAACTCCGTTACACAAAAACAAATTTTGCTGAAAGATGACTTATTTACGATTTTTATTGTTTTGTATAAAAAGAAATAATTCGAATAAAATATTCTCAGCCTTGAAAACATTAAAAGGGGTAAGTAAATAAGTCATCTTTTAGTAGAATTTGTTTTTAAAATCGGCGCCGATTTTCATCACATACCACAATAAGTACATAACTTGAGTGTTGTGTTTTTCTTCCGACGGGGTTTTTTTTAATTTGGAACAAGTTTCCGTCATGACGTGGGATGACGGAAAATCGTTCCAAATACATAACTTAAGTTTTATTTGCATCTTATTCAAAATTAATTAGTAATAATTGGTTGTTCGGATTTATATTGTTGTAAAACAAACTATTCATACTTAAAAACTATTTTCTAATTTTTAGTTGCGTTTGCTATTAAAGCGTGTCTTTTGGTTTTTTAAACTATAATTTATTTTCAAGAAATTTATTATTCGACATGTTGTCATAATTATATTTTAAATGAAATTTATTTGTTGATGGTTATTAAGCAATTGTCTATATGCATTTCATTGGCGCTTTTACCAAATCGTCAGTAGACTTCAACCACAACTTTGAACAGTTACAAACCTCCTATTTTATGCACAGACTTTCAAAAACCATTTGAGAATTTACAAACGATATTTTCAAATATATTATTAGGAGGTTTGTAACTGTTCAAAGTTGTGGTTGAAGTCTACTGACGATTTGGTAAAAGCGCCAATGAAATGCATATAGACAATTGCTTAATAACCATCAACAAATAAATTTCATTTATAATTTATTTCCTTAATTTTTTGTCTCAAAACTATATCAAAAGCAATTATAACCAAAAGTCTCGAATTTTATCATAAGATATTTATGCTGAAACTACAATTTATTTAAATACACGCAGATGTCAAACTTGGTTTACCTACTTGTTGAATAGAAGACTCTATTTTTGTGGGTTTTAAAGAGAATTAAAGACTTTTCGCCAAAATCTATACAATTAAATGATTTTGTCCTGCATCCCATAAACACAAATACGTTTATTACCTGTTACAACGTAACTACATTTATCCGTCCATTCTCGTTAAATATACATATCATCATTATCAGCGAAAGCGTAAATCAGGATGCGCACTTTTTCACATACAGTAATTTTGATCATGTTTTCACGATTTTTTGTGTAGATAAGTCAAAAATGCTGTTAAATTAAATGTACTTATCTGCATTAATGTGCAGGTAAACATAATTATATAGAGTGTGCAGCTACCTTTGATTTTTTATATTAAAATAATCGCAGAAAACAAATATGTTGTGCATTTAAATCAAAACGCAGCTAACATTGATTTTTTGTATAAAAAATTTTTAGTATGAAAATGCACTTTAAAAACGAATTTGTATGGAATTTTAGACAACAGTGACAGAAATTAATAGTTTAGTGCAGTTAAGTCAAAAGCGCGCTTAAACAAAAGGCAGTTGAATCAAAACTACTGTAATCAAAAATGTCTTTGCTTATTTGTGGCCAGAACACTGACTCTTGCCATCCTAACGCATTTTTCATAGCTGAAGTGTCCATAATGAATGTGTTTTAAATAATTCGATCTCAAGCAATGAGGTACTAACACCTTAGACGATTTAAAAATTATGCCGTCATCATTTACAGAGAGTTCCTCCCGAAAATTCCAATACTGTTTGATTTCATTCGGCAATTTTCTTTAGATTTTGGCCAACAATACCTTATATATGTACTTTATGAGAGATTGACAAGAATTATCATCTTTTGTACTTTGTTTTATATTTGTTAGTTCTTTGTCTGAAAGTACCATGTGAACTTCCAACGTTTCTTCGTTTTCTTTATCTACGCTAGTTTGGCAATCGCGACTAACAGCATCTGCCAAATACATTTTCACCCTGGTATGTATACGACGTTGGAATTATAGATAAGTAAATTTAGTCGTAAGGGTTCTTTAAAAATTGATTCAAGCGGTTTATGGTCAGACTCTACTGTCAATTGCTTACCACACACATATTGGTGACATTTTTCGCATCCAAATTTAACAAACAATACCTCTTTTTCCAACTGTGAATAGCGAGATTGGCAGGCTGTCAAAGCTTTTGATGCGTATGCTAGCGGCTGATTTTCTTGAAGCAGGATAGCTCCCATAGCGTATGAACTAGCATCCACTTGCAGTTTAACGTCTTTATTGACGTCATAACGTATAAGTACTGAAGGCTTACTAATGATTTCTTCCAATTCTTCGAAATATTTTTGTTGAAGCGCACCACACTTAAAAGGTTTAAATTTTTCTAATAGAGATCTTAGCGGACCTGTAATATTATGAGAAAAATTTCGAATAAATTTTCTAGGATAAGTAAATTTACCTAGGACACGCTGGAGTTCTTTACGATTTTTTGGTGGTTGAAGCCTTTTTACTGCATCAATTTTGTCGGGATCTGCGTACATACCACTCTCGCTCAGAGTGCGCCCCAGAAACTTTATTTGCTTGCTTTCAAATTCTTATATTTTTTTTTTGTTCAGCTTTATCCCACTACGTCGAACGTAGTGCTAGCACGTATTAGAATTTCGTCGATAGCTACCTTTACGTTTGGTAAACCAAATGGCAGTCTCTTACACGAATATCTGCCCCACGGTGTAGAAAATGTCACAATTTGCTTGGTACGATCAGACACAGCAATTTGACAGAATCCCCTTTTAAAATCTAAGATTGTAAAAAATTTAGCACCTTTTAGTTATGCTGAAATTTCATCCAGTTTGGAATGTGACGCCGTTTTATGCTTCTATTTACACTGGTTGGGTCCATGTAAATTCTTATTTTATTGTTTTTTCGGACTACTACCATCGGAGAAACTGCTGGTGCGGGCTCATTGGTAGGTTCAATTACGTCCATTTTGAACATTTCGTCAATTTCTGCCTTCACTTCATCTCTAATTTTAAAAACGATACGCCTTGGAGGAACTACATATATCAAACTTTGGATTGTCAACTCAATATCATACACGAAATACTTTATACACCCGCGGTCATTAAACAAATCATCTTTAACCTGTAAATGTTGTATTCTGTTCACAAAATTCAGTTTTTCTTAGGAATCTGCTCCCAAAATTGGCTTGACGTTTTCATTCACTATTTTAAAATTAATTCCGCACTTCTTTTTTCCTACTTTAAATTTAAGAAATACTTCTCCTAAAACATATAATTTAGAGTTGACAAATGTAATTAAATGTTTAACTTTGCTGGAACGTAAAGCTGTAGGAATTTTTCGGGACTGTATTCTATCAATGATTTTGGCTGAGAGGATATTGCATTGTGCACCAGTGTCTAGTTTAACATCATATATTTGTGTTCCTATCTTTAGCTTCTCTGTAAATTTATCGTAATGTCCGCTGGTATTATATAAAATGCAGCCAACAAACAACTCTGGGTTGCTGTCATTACTAGAAGCGTCACTCGTGTTAAGATTCTCACAACAAGCAACGTCTCTAGTTTTGTAATTGTTTCCGTTGAAAAACTTTTTACACATACTCCCGTAGTGGTTACTTTGCTTAAATTTTTTGCAAATATGTCGAAACGCAAACAGTTGCGTACTCCGTGATTTTTCCCGCACTTGCGGCAATCGAATGTTTTTTTCCTATTTGTTATTTCCGCGAAAATGTTGTATTGCATTGCAAAGAGTTAAAAATTTGTATGGAGGAGTATCCGATGGCAGATATAAATGTAGCCCCGAGGGTACTTCTTTAATCCACAAATCCGTGCTCAGTATATTTCCTATCACGTACAGATTTTTTAATTGGCATGACTGATATTTTCACTAGGTACATCAGTATATTTTACCATAACTCGAGAATGGTTTGTCCAAATTGAATAAATAATATACAGAATAAAATTACCTTTAAGTCATTTATATTTATTTATTTTTATTTCCTACTGTTTCGGAGTTATGGAGAAATTAGTGGCGAAAAAATCGTGTTTCATGCAAAATGATTTTTTTCCTTTTTAAAAAGTCATAAAAAAAATTAAGAGGGAAGCTAACTATATATTAGGAATATTATAAGCCAAAAACCTTTAAAATCGACAAACAAATGTCGATTTTATTCACAATTAGGTGAGCGAACTAATGCACATACACAAACATAAATCGAAATTGTTTCTGTTGTATGGAAATTATGATTTTTATCAATTGAGCTCCTTCACTTAATTGTGAATAAAATCAACATTTGCCCATCAAATTTTTTATGTCTAGTTAGCTGTCAGACAAATGTTAAACATATTAAATGTTTGCAGTTTTAATTTCTTTTATGAGTTTTTTAAAACAATAATATTAATTTTTCCAAAAAAAATTTCACCGGTAATTTCTGAATAACTCCGAAATAGTTGGAAATATAGAATATTAATATTTCTGACTTAAGGGAATTTTAATATGCATCTTTTGGTGGGTTATTTATTCTAATCGGATAGTCTGTTCTCGAGTTAGGGTGCTATTGGAAATATTAGTCATACCCATTTAAGGAATCTGTACATGATAGAAAAAGACCAAAAACGGTGTTGAATTCGGCACATTGAACTTTGTATATCCCACAAAATTTTTTAACATCCAACATGATTGACAGTGTTGTCATTCAAAACTATCTTTCAAAGCTGATGAATTTCCGACTGCCACTCAAGTTCGATGGCTGTACCCCGCTTTATACATTAAAATACCCTAAAACCGAAAAAGAACTAACCAAAATCGAAAACAGGGAAATATTGATCGCAATTCAAAATACTTTATTAAGAGAAAGTTCACCCAGTTAATACAATCCACCACCATAAACTTTTATGTTAAAGACATTTATTAATTGATCCAAACAACTACAAAACGTAATGGATGATATCTTTCAATAACTCTTTATATATCATCACAGAAAATGCAGAAAGCCCTATATAAAATTTTAAAAGTTTTACAGGAGAAGCATAAAACTTATTTAAATGAAAAACATATTGACATTTGGTGCAAAATTTCACAATAAATATATACATTTGTTGGGTCTTTTTTACTTATATTGTAAAATTTTGCACTAGTTGTAAATATATTTTTCATTTAAACAAGATTCATTCTTCTCCTGTAAAACTTTTAAAATGTGAAATGGGGCCTTTTATTTTTCTGTGACGATATACATATGAAAAGTTCAAAAAAATCATAATTTGCGAGAAAATAAATCATCATTTAAGGAAAAAAATCATCAAATCATATTCTGGTTTAAATTAAACGTCATCAAAAATATGATAAAAATCATCATTCTGGCAACGCTGGTCCGATATTTGCAGACAAATGTGTGAGAACCATAATTTTTTTAAAAAAATTCTGCTAAAACTGGAAAAGCCTTTGTGGAATCGCCTCGCTTTATTTTAGAAATTGTTTGCCAAAAACTATATAAATTAATTTCAGTCTTTTTGAATATTGGTTCAAATGCAAGAACTTTCAATCTATAAAATTCTTAAATTTCTAATGATATCAAAAATAGTGGTGATTTTTTCTTCATTACGATATTTGGATTTATTTAACTTAGTGATTTACAGTTACCATCAAAATCAAGGGTTTCGTATGAAAACTTCGTATGAAAATTTCCGTATCAAAATGTACACAAAGCCTTGGCCTTACCTCTTTCAACTACTCGATGACATAAACACAGGTCGCCTCGCCAGCCCATGTGTTTATTTTCGCCCCTGATAATTTTAAATGAATTTTGTATTTTTGTGTATTGTTTTTTATGTATGAATTACATGTTAAGTTTTGTATCTATTGTTGGACTTTAATTTGAAATATATGATTGATACGTGTATCAAAATAAAAATTTGTTGCGGTTCATTTTTATATGATTAGTTCTTGGAATATAAATATAAACTTTTGTTGTACATTCGTTTGTGATATGTGTTATAAATGTCCTGGTAGACGAGTTTAGACTTCTGGCAGCCCTATAGTAGACGTGATGATTATAGCAAGGTGAACGATCACGTTCTCAGTTCCATATACAAAAAAAAATTTTTTACGGTTTTAAATTTACTCTAATGTTTTTTGCCCCAATTTCTTACTAATTTTCCTCATTCCACTGATTTATTCCCAGCTTATTCACAGCATTAAACATTTTCGATTATGTAGTTTTGAGGATTTTTTGTCGATATTGTTGGCTTATTTGCACTTCCTAGAAAAAGAGCAGGAAGGCAACAGTCGCGTTTGCGAATACATAAGCTCTTTTTCGCCGATTTTGCTGATTTCTTCCTAATAGGAACCACAAAATATATCATGGTGTCTTGTTGCCAGGCTGGCATTGTTAAATCGACTTCCGTATCCATAACGAACCAGAATATATAGGTTGCATGCAATATCGTCCATGTTAAAAAAATAATGGCCTTAAAAATGCAAATAAAGTTTATGAAAATAGTAGTGCAGAAGAGAGATTGACTGCAAAGCCGGGCTTTGGACGGGACTAATTGTTTTCTTCTCTTTGTATGTCGAATAGTGTCTTTGCAAAGTTCAGATTTTTTACTAGGGGTTTTTACCTTTACTCTGCAAAGCCACTATTCGACATTCCCATGGACATTATTTCCTCTTTGAAGTGGACATAATGTCCGTGGACGTTATCTTCTTGGACATTATTGCATGCCACCAATATATGTACATAACTCGTGGTATCAGAAATTAATATCATAAATTATAAACGAAATGATAAAGTTTTAAGAGCATATTTTTAGCATTTTGGGAGCAAATTGTTAAGTTTTTAGTGCATATTTAATGCGCATAAAACACATTTTTAGGTCATATTTCCGGTTTCCTTGATCAGTATTCAATTGAATTATACGTAGCTTCATTATGCAGTAATAAAAATTTTAATTTTTTCATTTTTGATTTTTTTATGAATTAAAGAAAATAAATTTTGCACAAAAAATAAATACTTTTCATCATAGCGGAGCGAATAACCGAAGATTATATAGTAAATTAAATTGTTTTATTTTTTTTTTCAACGAAATTGGACAACTCATTCTTAAATTATGATAAAATTTCAGATTAAAAAAAATCTAGGGACGATAACCATGACAGAAATTATTGTGGTACTCTTTGGTATCTCTCTTGTTGCTAACTATCTTCGTATGTTGTTTTCAAATTAGCAAATTTGAATTTGAATGCGGGTACCCTTCCCTCGCATCTACCTGGCCAATTTTCTTAACAATCTTTGTATCTTGTCTTCAAATTCCCCATACCAAATTTGAACTCTTAGTATCATAGCTTTTAAGATAGCACGTAATTAGTAATTACTATGTATGGGGTCTACCCCATCCCTTACACCTTCCCGTAATTTTCTTTCATATCCTACTATCTTCTCTTCAAATTGACTCATAACAAATTTGAAGACTCCAGCTATCATAGCTTTCCAGATAGTACGTAATTAGAAATGACTTTGTATGGAGAGTACCGGTTCCCCCATACCAGCCCCGCCAGTTTTTTAACTATCGCCGTATCTTGCATTAAAATTAACTCATAACAAATTTGAAGGCTGTTACTATCATAGCTTTCAATATAGCACGTAATTACTCTTTGCTTTGTATGCGGTCCCCCACACCTATTCTGCCAATTTTTTACTTATCTTTTTAGCTTATCTTCAAATTAATTTACGCTGTATTTGAAGACTCTTTTATACTTTTCTGGATAGCACCGCTCCCACTAGTTTTTAACCTATCCTTAAAGACTCTTACTTCCATAGCTTTTCAGATTGCATGCAATTACTAATTACTTTGTATGGGGAGTGCCCTTTCGTCGAACACAACTTGGTAGTTTTTTGTGTATCCTCGTGCCTTGTTTTCAAACTAACTAACAGCAAATTTGAAGGCTCTTACTATCACTGTTCTCGAGATAGCGCGTAATTACCTATCACTTTATATGGGGAGTACTTCTTCCGCTGCACCTACCCTACCAGTTTTTTACTTATCTACTTGTCTTGTCTGCAAATTATCTTATACCGAATTTTAAGGTTCTTACTATTATACCTTTTCAAATAGTACGTAGTTACTAATTACTTTGTATGGGGATTACCCCTTTGCTCGCACCTCTCCCACTAGTTTTTAACCTATCCTCGTATCTTGCCTCCAAATTAACTAATATTAAATTTGCAGACGCTTACTATCACAGTTTTCCAGATTGCATATAATCAGCGTTGCCAGATATGCCGATTTCTCGCCAAACGTGGAGGATTTTAACCTTGCCTGGCGTTAATATTTTTGGTTAGGCGACATGGCGATTTTTCATGCGACAAATAAATTTTTTGGCGATTTTTATGGCTACTTTTAACAAAAACTAGTTTTGAACAAACGTTTATCATTTAGGGAAATTATTTTTGCAAAAGTGCAAATGCAAAATATCATAGCTTTGTTGTGAAAAAACAACAGGACTTCATAAAAAAAGCTACGATATTTTACAAAACCATTTGAAACAAAATCTGAACTCCTCTTATGACACTTTGATGCTTTATTAAGCGTTACAAGACTATTTGCATCAGACACTGAATCCGCCAATATATGTATTGCAATTTTTTCACCTCGTTATGATGAATACTTGAAGAACTTATACAACGTTTTTGAAACAGGATGAATAATTTGATCAATTTTAGATACACATAATGTAGTAGAACTCATTCCATTTTTCTTATATGTATTAATCGTAATCATTACTGGTTCTTGAAAAAAATTTTTCAAGAATAAATTTTTGGCTATATTTTTTCTACTTGTAGCAATTATCTGCAATTTTTTTTATGCGAATATTTTATAAAAATTTCTATAAAGAAAAAATTTGAAATAAAAACTAATTTTTTATAAAATATATATGAAGAAAAACTGCATAAAATATATTTTGGCGATTTTTAAAATCAATTTGCGAAATAGGCCAGAAAAGATCTGACAACCCTGCACGTAGTTACTGATTATTTTTTATGGGGAGTAGCCCTTTCCTCGAACCTACCAGTTTCTTACTCAAATTAACTCATACCAAATTTGAAAACTCTTGCTATTATAGCTTTCCAGATATACATAAGATTATTATTAATTACTTTATATGAGAGTATCCCTTCCTTCTTTGCTATTCCACCAATATTTTTACATAAATACCTTTTTAAATAACACGCTTTTATTTTAATTCGCTAAAGAGAAAAAAATAAACTTAAAAAAACTGCATTGACATCACACTGTGCCAAATTTCACCATTCACCAGATTTTGAAATTACAACAGTTTAAAACAGAGCAAATAACTACAAACGACGTTTCATGTTGGAAGTGTTACAGATTTTTAACACAACAATAGGACAAAGAATTAACTTCAAAATGAATACAGATAAAGCAGTATGCAAAAATACTTAAAGTAGCTTTGCCAAGCAATGTTGAGTAAAGGTGTATTTTAAAAAAATTATTATATCGAAATGCTAAAGTAGGCACACACGTTTGTTAAGACTAATTTAAGTTGATATTTCCAAAATGTTTATTTATTACCTCATATTACATCTGAAAATGAAGCTTGAAGTCTTAGCTCCAAATCCAGTTTATTCGAAATACATAGAAAAATTCGTAAAAAAAATATAAAAAATAGTATTTTTTTAAATTCAAATAGCTGCGTCAGTATATTTCACCCTAACTCCATACCGGATTATTCGATTTTAATAAATAAACTAGTCACGCATATTGATTTTTTATATTTCCAACTGTTTCGAAGTTTTTTAGAAATTACCGGAGATTTTTTTTTGCAAAATTAATTGTTTTCAACAACTCATAAAATAAATTAAAACTGCAAAAACTTTAAATTGTTATCATTAGTCTGACAAGTAGGATAACTAGGAATAAAATAAGCCTTAAATCATGAAAATCGATGACAAATGTTGATTTTATTCGCAATTAAGTGAAGGAGGTCAATAGATAAAAATCACAATTTCCATACAACAGAAAAATTTAAATTTTGTGTGTGTGTATTAGTTGCGTCAACTAATTGTGAATAAAATCTACATTTGCTTTCGATTTCAATGGTTTATGGCTTATATTCCTAACATACCTACATATCTTTCCTCTTCATTTTTGCATGACTTTTTGGAAAAGAGAAAAAGTTTAATTTTTCATGAAAAACACATTTTTCGCCGCTAATTTCTGAATAACTCTGAAGCAGTTGGAAATTAAAAAAAATTTATATGAATTATGAAAGGTAATTTAATTCTGCATTTTTTAATGCATTATTTATTGAAATGGGATAAACCATTCTCGAGTTAGGGTAAACTATACTGATGTACCTCGTGAAAATCTTAGTCATGATCATTAAAAAATCTGTACGTGATAAGAAAAAACTAAAAACGAATTTGTGCATTAAAGTTTGTATATTCCACATATTTTTATTTAAAAGCTGAAATAGGTTTTTCTATATACCAGTGCATACCTATAGTTGTGTTTTCCGATTTTTTTTTGTCGCGGTGGAAGTGATATTGTCGCATTTTTATACAGTCATGGCGATATTTTATATACTTCGGTGATTGCTCCCGATTTTCAGACTTGCACAAATTTTTTACAAGTAGCTTTTTAATATTGGCTGCCAAAAAAGTCGTAACTCTCCTATCTAGAAGATGACATTAAGGAATTCATATAATCTTAAAGAACGCGTTTTTGTTTTAGTTGGCTGTAAAAGTCTCATTGTTCAGATTTGGAATAAAAGTTTGTGATGATTTTTTATATCCGAATGTGATTTTTATTTCGCCAAATGATGATTTTCTTCGAAAAGCTTCTATGAACGCTGCTGATTAGGGATGCCAAACGTGAAATCCCGGGATTTTTCGGGATTGGAAAATCCTGAATCTAGGGATTTGTGAAAATAAATCCCGGGATATTTCGGAATTTCTTCTATACTAATATTTATGTAAAAAATACGTATATATTTGTACGTAATTATTAATTGAACTCAAAAGGACGCTGATGATGACAGCGTAGCGGCTGTTGAAATTAGTAGTACTAATCCGTTCTGCTAGTCTGATTAGATTTTCTAATATTCCACTCTTAAAAATAATTTGAATTTACATTAATTCAATTATTGTGAACTTAAGCCGAATAATAACAACTTCAGACTTAAATACGTATATATTTTAATTTTCATTAATTTTATAGAATTTTTTTTAATATTTAAAAGTTACAATAAATTTTTACATGCCTTTTTCAAAAATTTAATGATTATTCTTTAAAAACTGTTTATAAATTAAAAACAAGAGCAAATAAATTAGGTACTTTCTAACGATTGTTTTCATCAAGTCTTCTGCCAATATACAACTGAGAACTATTTTGAAAAGAAAAAGAATTAATATGAAAAGAAAAATAATATGTAATTAGAAAATTCAACAGTTTGAAAAATTCATTCCCTTATTCTATAACTATGTATATGTCGACGTTCCTCTAGCCCCAGACAATAAAATGGTCACTTCTGTTCTCGTTGTCGATAACAATTGAATACTATTGACAGCTCCTTACAATTAAGCACCTTACGGTTAAGCCGTTTTTAGACTATTCTACAAGCTGCTCGACTTCTGCACAAAATGCAACCCTGATATGTGTTTTATTGTTTTTTTTTTAATTTTCCATAAACGCATAAAATCATTTAATACATAAGTAGAATGGCTTGTGTTATATACATTGTGGCTCGAAAGTGTTTTTTATTTTTATTCGAGTTACAGAGTAGAAAGCCGGAAAACAACTGACTATTACTGCCATTAGCGACGGAATACATATATGCAGACTTTTGACATACAACTTAAGTATAATTTTAATATTTTTGAGTACATCAAAAATGCTCAACAATTTGATAATTAAACATAATTATTTGGGTTTGATTACAATTTTGTATAGATGTTATTTTGACCTTTTTCGACACATTTAAAAATCGTTGCTGTTCGATCAGTCGCAAATTAAGAAAAATTTTTAACAGATAAATTTTAAAACACTAATATTTTTGCAACTAAATATTTTAGGAGTATAGTGACAATAAATTTGGTTCACACAATACAAATACACGCTCCGGTCGTCAATTATTCGAATTTAGTGTGTCTACAAAACTGATGATAAAGTGCAAATTTTGCTGTTAACTTAACTCAAATGCCATATATCAGTCAGTAGTGGGCAAATTTCGTTTCCACGCGCGCATAGGCTGTTATTTTCAACACAATCTTACGTCTACTGTGCGTGAGACTCATAGCCTATCTGCCCAGTTGGCCAAACTGCCTTGCACGACATTGTCATCTACGCTTCTTGTACGTATTGTTTGACCTCTGTTGATTAAGTTTTCTAATCGATAATTTAAGTGAATCGTCGTTCACAACAATATAAACGAAAAATTCTTGCATGTTGTCCTCCATTAAACACTTTTGACGACAATATAAGTACAATTACTTTCGTTTTGTCCTCAATCCAACTTTTTTAAGGTCAAAATGAGCTACAATGTCTTACTTTTTGTCTTCAGTAATATTTTGGAGGACAAGATGAGCGACAATGTCTTAATTGCTGCCCTCAATCCCAGTGTGTTGAGGACAATATGAGCGACAATGTCTTACATTTTGTCTTCAGTATCATACATACTCATTGACGACATAATAGACAACATTGTCGCATTCTTAATCATTGACAACGTAGTCACAGTAGCATCTGAGCAAGATTGTGGCTATTGAATCGCACACTATTTTTGCGACACTTATTGGAAAACTTCCTTGATGATTTGTTCCGGCTGTCCTACATTTGTCGTCGAGGATTTAACATTGTCGTGCACCTGTCATTGATGGTGTCCTAAAGACGTGACCAACTGGGTATTTAGACACGAAGCACATACACAAACACAGAATACGATAGTGTATGTGTGGGCACCACTGCTATATATTCATATGTATGTAATGGTATAATCTCTACATAAAACCTTTTACATATAATACATAAATAAAATAAAATTTGATATGAAATCCCGGGATCCCGAAAAATCCCGAAAGTCCCGAGATTTCGGGGTCGGGATTTCGGAATCCCGGGATTTTTAAAAATCAATCCCGATTGGCATCACTACTGCTGATACGTCTTATGAACGCGACCTTAGCCTGCTTTTACACTTACTCTGCAGACTTACGCTGCACAGATCAGTTTTTCTTGAAGCAACTTTTATTTTCTTGTAAGAAAGAGCGAGAGAGGGATATATTTTATGTATTCCTCTCTCGCTCTTTCTCACTAGAAAATAAAAGACATCACAGAAAATTAATTGCCTGAGTGTGTTACTTCTGTTTTATAAAAAAATTAATGGAACAACTACATTTTATTTCTTTAAAATAATGATATAGTTTCATTCGAATGAAGTTAATAAATCCAATTAAACATTCTTCATTAACCCAATGAAGGGCTTCATTAGCTGACTTTCCATGACAAATTTCATTAATAAAATGAAGAAATTAATTTTATGAATGAAGGGTTTCCTTTCATTGTACTGCATGCAATGGAACGTAAAAATATACCTTAAACTTTTTCAAAAAGTAACTTTATCAACCTTTTAACTGAGATAGAACTAAAATGGCATATTGGCCCAGTCAAATAAGGAGAAAAAAGGCGCCAACTGTGGAATGAGAGATAATAAGCTGAAAATTCGTATACACCTTCCTTCTGGTGTTCTAAAAGTTGTCTCATAAGATCTCGTGTCTGCGCCGTAAGTTATTCAAGGTCAAATGTCACAAAAATCAGTTTTTCGCGATTTGGTATTATAAATGTTATCTCACAAGTCCCAAAAATCTCGTATCTGCGCGGTAAGATATTTAAGGTCAAATGTCACAAAAATCTGTTTTTTGCGATTACATCGGTTTCTGTAGCTCCAATGATGTTATCATTTATTATAAAAATTTTAGAATATAAAATTTGCGACATATATTCTTTTAAAGAATTTTTCATACGCCCAATCGTTAGAGATAGAGGGCAGAGAGCCCGTAACGCTCAACAAATCTCACTGTAATGCAAGGCCAATCGTGAATCACAGTGGATAATAACTTCTATTAAGTTATGGAATGCGAGATAATAATATATTTACCCGTTTTTTTCTACTTAAAATCTACTTAAATAAACTAATACAAAATTAGAATATACAATAAATATTTCATTTAATGAGTTTTTAATTACACAAAGTAGGCACGCAGAAAAGAAAATCAATCCATCGGTACTTAAATTAATTCCAAGCGATGTCAAATCCTGAAAGCAAGAACAGAAAGATTGATTCAATTACGGAATATTCAAGAGCAAAACACTCCATTTTAACCTGATTCGGCTTTATTCATGTAAAAATTCTTATTTTAAGTACGACAACGTTTATAAACTTCATGCACAGTCGTACTCGTACTGTGTTGGTGTTTGTTTGGTTTAATGATAGCCACAATTCACTGATGTGATGTTGTTGTTGTTTTGCTATTGTCTATTTTCATTTCTTGGGCATAACCGACAAGTAGCGACAAATGTCGTATTACATGCTTGATTCACGCCCACTGCATAGTTAAATCAATCCCCCCGCATACTTAAATAAATCCTACTGAGTACTTTAATTAATCCCGCCGCGTACTTAAATCAAGCGAATGAGGTTTAATTCTCCTTATTTAATCCTAGAACAGACTTGAGAATTTATATTTTTAATACTTAGCTAAATTTAATACTGTTACGTACTTGTTTTATTTTAAAATTTATTTTTGTTTATTCCTGGTATTGAACTTAACTGATCATGTTTGTAAACCAACGCCTTATTGAACTCAACTAAATCAGTACATGAAAGAACGACACCTAAAATCCAGTATACACCAGCAGCATGTAATATGAGCAAACAAAAATACCAACAAAAAACAACAACAAGAGCACAATAGTGAGTTGTGGCTATCAACAAGCAAACAAATACGACTCTTACTCAAAGTAAGTAGAAAATACTTGAATTTAGACGCGCGCTTTTCTTTTTGTGTAAGTATTACACTATGGAACAAATTCAAGTTAGCAAAAGCTAAGTCGATTCTGAGAGTGAGGTGTGAAAATAGAGGCTAAATTAAAAGACCCGTATCGCGGCGTTTGTTTATGTTAGTTCGATTTTTTTTAATTGACCTTCGAACTTTGCAGTCAAATGCCGATTATCAGCATATTGTTTATATGGTTTTTTGGCTATAACTCTTCGACTAATTGATATTTTTTAAATCTTTAAAAGCCAAATTATTGCTAGAGACCTGTGCAACAATTAAAATTTTTTTAAAAATTGATTTAGAAAATTCTTGTGGTGCTTATGAAGTAAAATGTTGGAAAATTTTGTTTTTTTGATGCTTTTTGAAAATATTTTCCACAAAACTAAGTCTTTTTTGCTTTCTGTTTAATCTATAATATGCTTCTCAGTTTCTTCCATAAATTTCATTTGAAAAGAAAACAATCATAATACAAAACTTGCGTTTTCCAGCTTAATATTAATTTACTTCTCATTTTTTATGTACCATTTTTTTCAGTGTTGGTTTTGAAGAAACATTGAAAAAGAAATTATAAAAATATGAAAAAAATATAATTTTGAAATGTTAGTTAGGAAAAGTTTTAAATAAAAAAGTTAAATAAATTAAATTAATGATTTGGCCAGTTGCCGTTTAGCAGGCGGCTGTGAATCAACATCACTGCTTTCTCTAATATCTTGGTCATCGTCATCATCATCAGAAAGGTCAATAATTTCATCCAACAGATATTCTGAAATTTCATCTTTGTTTTCCCCTTCTTCCTCTTTTTCCTCGTCTTCCTCTTCTTCAAAGGTGTTTTTATACCACTAACAAATTTTAGCGAGTATTGCATGTGGAGATTTCTTTCCTCTGTACCTGAAACGAAAATAGTTTTCAATCGGTAATATGTTTAAATTGTGCACTCTGACAAAGATATTAGAAAAATCTAGGAACTCAAAATATGCACACTCTATAGTTACCTTATTTCAAATGGAAGCGCAGTTTGGTGATAACGTTCGCCTTGCTCATCAGATTCGAACTAACATAAACAAACGCCGTGATACAGGTCTTCTAATTTAGCCTCTATTTTCACCCCTCACTCTCAGAATCGACCTAACTTTTGGTAACTTGAATTTGTTCCACAGTGTTATTCAACGAATATACATATTTGTCGCTTATATGCACGCCGGTTATAAGCATTTACCGCTTTTATGGACTTGTTTTTATGCGTTTGTTATATAAAATACACCCAAATATTTTTTATACAAGCATTTCCCGCTTATATGCACCAAAAATCGTGCAAATTTGGAAAAGCATATAACCGATAAATACTGTATTATATATATGCAAAATGTTATTAGCTATAATGTATTAACTAATATATAATACAAATTATTTCTTCTAAATGATATATCAATTATTTAATAACTTTATACAAGGTATTATTCACTGAGATTCACGGTTGACCTGGCATTACAGTGAGTATGGCTGAGCGCTGCGGTCTCTCTGCTGTCCATCTCAGAAACGGCTAGGCGTATGAAAAAATGTTTAATACAAAATTTGTCGGAAATTTTTTGCTCAACCGATTTTATAATAACTGTGAACATCATTGGAGCTATAGAAACCGAGATAATTGCGAAAACTGATCTTTGTGAACTTTGTCCTTGAATAACTTACGCCGCAGACACGATATTTTATGAGACTTTTAGAACACCAAAATAAAGGTGTATAGAAATTTGCAGCTTCTTATCTCTCATTCCGCAGTGAAACCCTAAACGACTGGGCTATATGTATTAAATAATACAATGAAATGTCATTCATATTATTAATAGTATGTATCTTTTAAGATTATTTTATATGAATTAAAATAAAATAAAAAAAAAATAGTCGATTAATCGAAATTTTTATTTAAATTTGATATGTAATAGAAAAACCAAATCAACTCTGCAGCCAAAATGACTAGTATGTGTTTAGAAATATACTAGTTGCTGTTTTAGTTTAGACTAGTTGCCTATCTGTCCTTTTTCCATATATCGAACTATCGATTTTAATATTAGGTTGTCATAAGAGCACAACTAGTTTATTTGTATATAGTAGGAATACCAGTTGGTGTAAAGTAGTGCTCTTAATAGTTTTTTTATTTATCGTTTTGTAATTCTTAAAAAAATTTTGGCTGAACCGGGGTACGAACACACATTTCTCATATTTCAAGGCAAGTACTCTACCCACTGAGCCACTTTCTACTTATTTTTTTAGAGTTAAAAATATGTTTTACATATGAAAATTGTGTCCTTCTTTGAATAGTATCGTTACTAGTCTCGATACAACTATTAACATAATTGTCCTTTTTTTAATAGTATTGTTACAAGTCTTGTTACAACTAGTAATATGACTGTCGTTTTTTGACGAGTATCATAACAACTAGTAATATGACTCTCCCAAAGGGTATCTAGTCGCAAATTTAGCTGCTAGGAATGAATCTGTTCACTAACACCTATGGGTAATTCTGAGTAAATTTAACAAATAGGCAGGGCTGCCAGTTTAGGAAGTCTGACCCCTAAGCTGGCAGGATGAAAATTTTCATTGGGGTTATTTAAAAAATACATTGGGATTTTTTTTGGGGAAATTCCTTAAAAGTTTTTTTTCCTTTGATTTATAATTAGAACTACTTCTCTAAAATATTTTTAACATTTATACATATATTGAGAGATTTGGACGCCAGGTAAAGGACTATAATACCTATTACCAGCAGCGTTGCCCTTTTTTTTCTATTTTTATCAATTGTATTTTTACGCTTTTTAACCGACTTCAAAAAAGGAGAAGGATAGATTTGTGTTTAATTTTTTTACTTTTCTTTATGTTTGTACACGCATAACTCTGTCATTTGTGAACCGATTTTCAAAAAAAAAATTTTTTCTTTGAAAGGCTTTGCTTGCAGTTTGGTCTCATAATCTTGTTTCGAAAATCGGAGGAAGAAATTTTCTCCCCCGTTGCATAACTCTGTCATTTGTCAACAGATTTTCAAAATTCTTTTTTTTTGTTTGAAAGCCTTTACTATGAAAGGCCTTGCTTGCAGTTTGGTCCCATAATCTTGTTTCGAAAATCGGAGGGGGAAATTTTCTCCCCCGTTGCATAACTCTGTCATTTGTCAACCGATTTTCAAAATTCTTTTTTTGTTTGAAAGCCTTTACTATTAGTTTGGTCCCATAAGTTTTTCTTCAAAATCAAGGGGCAAATTTGCCCCCACCCCCAAATATTGATTATCGCATAACTGTCATTTATGCAACGATTTTCAAAATTCTTTTTTTTTGTTTGAAAGCCTTCGCTTGCAGTTTGGTCCCATATTTTTGTTTCGATAATCAGAGATGGAAATTTGCAAAGCCTTTGCTTTTAGTCCAATAAGTTTTTCACCAAATTCAGGGTGGCGAATTTGCCCCTTGCAAAATCGGTGCATAAATGAAAGAACTATGCGATAATCAAAATTGTCGGGCAGAAGGGGAGGCAAATTTGCTCTCTGATTTCGGGAAAATATATACGAGAGCAAACTGCCTGCAAATGCTTTAAAACAAAAAAAGAATTTTGAAATTCGGAAGGAAGGAATTATACGATAATCAATTTTAAGGCGGGGGGGAGGAGAACTTCCCCCTTGATTTTGGGAAACATTTATGGGACCAAGCTGCAAGCAAAGCCTTTAAAAAAAATAATTTTGAAAATCGCTGAATAAATGAAAAAGTTATGCGATGATCAATATTTGTTGAGGGGGTGGGGGCAAATGTGCCCCTTGATTTTGGGAAAAATTTATGAGACCAAACTGCAAGCAAAGCCTTTCAAGCAAAAAAAATTTGAAAATCGGGTGACAAATGACAGAGTTATAAAAAAAGGGGCGCAGCAAATTTCCCCCTCCGATTTCTGAATAAAATTATGGGACCAAAAAGAATTTTGAGAATCGGTGCAGAAATAAAGGAATTATGCGTGTACAAACATGAAGAAGTAAAAAAAATATAAAAATACACACGAGTTTGATAACATCCCTGCGGGAAATTTGTGTTAATTGTTCCAAAAGTACCTGTCCTATGACTTGTGAAAATAGGAATTTACCGTGACCGGTCAAACTAGACTCCATCTCTTAACAGACATAAATGTTTCAAAACCGTGTAAAAATTACAAAAATATTGGCTTCGTTTTTTTTGTATTTGCGAAAGTTTTAATTAAATTTTTGAAAAGCCAATTTAATTGCATTTATTAAAAGCAAAACAGTGGAGTTCAGTGTTTGATGCAAATAGTCTTGCGAAAGTGCAAATACAAACTATAGTAGCTTTTTTTTATTAAATATATCAACAAAATGTGCTAGGATTTAAGGCTATGGTAATTTGCATTTTAACTTTCGCAATACTATTTGAATCAAACACTGAACTCCGGTAATTTTCTTCACACTACATTACTTGCAGTTACTTTTTTAGGTTTTGGTAGAATGAAATCAGATGACGATTGATTTCGTTGTCGAAAGAAAAAATCAAATAAAAATAAAATATAAATAAATTTTATACATGCGTCATTGAAAATAAATAAAATAAAAAAGATATAAACATTTAATTAAAACATAATTAAATACATATCAGTTACAATGAATGGGAGGTGTTTATGTAAACTAAATGAGCTCCTACTTTGCTTGGAACTATATCCGAGACCAGTTTTATACAAACTACTACTGGCACGATTCTTTAGATCAGTCTAGTGTCCCATCACAAAATGTCTAAAAGGTATCAATTGCTCCCTCCTATGACAAAGCCATGTTAAAGTGATCGTTTCCTTCCATGCAAAGTGTTAGAACTCGAACCGGTCCCTATCCCCCAAGGACTAGTCACGTGACAGCTTCTGTGTCAATTCCCTTCCCCCTAGGGATCCTCCTTTTTTGAAGTCGTTTACAAAAATAATAATGATGCCGAAAAAGTAACCAAAACTAAAAAAATCCATAAGTACACATTGAAAAAAAAAATAACTAAAACTAGCCAGAACGGTAACGCTGCTAGCATATATTTTTTGTGGGTTTTTATCGTGAGTGTGCGGCACATGTCCTTAAATTTGTATACATGCGCACGTGCAAATGCTAGCTTGATTCGCACATGCACACGTGGCCAAAATAGGCACATAAAAAATCTGGCACACGCACACGAGTAAGTGTCATTTTTTTTGTGTGCTTATTTTTGGCAAGTGTTCGTGTGCTTATAAAACTGGGACACGCACATGTGCGTGTGCCTTTAGATAGAAATTATAAGGCAATTGCACGTGTGTATGTGCCAAATTTAGACACATGTGCTGCACACTCGTGTGCAAATCCGCACTCTGCAAAAAACCAAAAAAAAAAATTCGAGGAAAAAAATGCTACATTTTTAATTTCGAAATATGGGCACTTCTAGTGAAAATTCCACCTTTCGGAACCTAACGCCAACAAGCAATTAAGCTGTATTTCCAATAAAACCCAATTTTTTTACTTCTTTTTAAAATTAATATGCGGTTTGAATAAAAAATACGAAGAATTTAGTAAAAAATGTTGAGATTACAACATATAAAAAAAATCGTATATCCAAGTAAACGAAATTAGTTGAATTTTTTTAAATTTTCAATTAATATAATAGGGTATTAACAAAAAATGTACTTGAAGTTATATTTTTTCTGTTAGGAAATTTTTAGCTAATTTGATTTATATTTAACTTCAACTAGTATAAGCTCCTTCAGATTTAAAATCCAACGCACCTACAACTTGGCCAAAAACACTGTTGGAAAACGCCAGCAAGAAGTGAGCAAAAACCTACTCTTCCACATACATACATTTATAACATTGAATGATTGTTAACAATCGAAAGCTAGGTGCATCCATAACAGTTGACTTTCTTTTTTTATATTTTTCATGGCAGGACGTCAAAATTTCTTTATTGGGTTTGTGAATCGCTTTGTATCGTACAATGATATTCCAAAAACAAATAGTGTTATTTATAGATGTCGTGCTAGCGAGTCTACTTGATATGGTTGCGCCTGGATCGAAAGCTTGTTGTTAAGTACCCAGCGGGAAAACTGTGAAGACCTTCTTACTTCAGGCCTTATTAAAGGCCTGCTTAGACAGTTTTTTTTTATTCAATTACTATTCTTATCTAACTGCTAAAGAATGCCTTAAAGAAGGCCTCGGCTCTTCCGTATAAAAGATAAGATACACATTCCAGATTCGCTTCTATGAGAAGCGAGAAGAGAAGGAGTAACATTTTTTTTGCCAAAGCAAAAGAAACTCGGTTTGTTCAGCGTTGTCAACCTTTCAATTTCAAAAAGCACTGAAACAAGTAAATTAACGCGTAATATTTGAAAAAAAAACATTAAAATCCTGACAAGGTCAGGATTTTTACCCTGTCCTATTATAATGAAATTCTACATACATATATGTATGTTCTACTCTTACATGCGCATTACTATTCTTACGTCTATCAAGTCTAAGCTTGGCCATTAGAGCTGGTCGATTTATTTTGCAAAAAATTGTATAGCGGAAACACTATCTATGGGCAATTCAAAGAAATTTTCGCCAAGGAGCCATAGGTCGGAAATGAATTCCTAGCCCGCGCAAATCGACATAAATGTTTTACATGGAATAAAAAAGATAATACCAATAACCCAGTAGGAGTTCCAATATATATGAAATTTGGTACGATTGATGCCTCTGAAACAATTATTATTACTGAAAAATCTTAGCACGATCTATTTTCTGGTTCGCGAAATATAGCGATTAGAGAATGAAAATTTGCAGAAAATATACTAAACCGATTTTAAGCTTAGTCTAGACGATATGTTGAATCAGCATATTTATGGTAAAAAATTTGTTACCAGTGCCAACATATCGTGTACACACAAAATTTTTTCAACATACGTATGTTCAACCACATATGGCGGCCATATTTTAACGTTGTCAACAAACGTATGTTCATGATTTTAGCATATCGTGTAGACACCATATTTTTACGTTTTAACAAATTTACTACGTATGCTGAGAGATATGTTGTTTGTTGAAAAGTGTACGCAAGCTTTTCAGCATATAACAAATTTGATAGCATATAGAATTTATATTTCAGCTCAACATTCATATTATATGTTAACTATGTTGCCTGATTCGGCACGTGGCATTGCAATTTCGGGGATGTTATCAATTTCTTGCGTATTTTCGCTATTTTCGCGATTTATTTGATTTTCTTATTCTTTGCAGATTAGTTATTTTTTCGGAACAAGTCAAGAATACCAACGCTGTTGAAAGTTAAAATAAAAAAGTCATGATGTAATAGCACTTTTTAGATAAACATTATTTGTTAATTTTTTTTCGGCGCTCTCTTTTGGTTCCGGAGTTACGGGGCTCAAAAATTTTATTTTGAACTGGCCATAACTCCTACAATTCTGCACGGATATAAACGATATGTACATCATTTTAAAGCGCTATAAAATACCTTTCTACTGGTTTCACCAACCCGTCAACCCAATTTGATATCCGCTAACCCATTCTGAACCAAAAACTGTTTTAAAATTTTTTAACCCGACTTTTTACGTAAACACACCGTTATCTGAAAAAATTACCAATATATCGATACTTAAGCATGTATATAATTTTGTAGGGAGCCTTCCAAGTTTTCATTTGATATACTTATTTTCATTATGTACGTCGAATGGTGGTTTCGCTGAGTAAAGATTGTCTGACTAACTGGCCTTTGGCGAGCTTAAGGATTTTCTCCTGGCTTCGCTGAGGAAAGATGTTTTGCCTAGCAAAAAACCTGTTATAAATTTTAGCATCTCCTAAATTAAACACCACTTTTCATATACATACATACCAATGCACACATGGAGATTGCCTCGAAAAAAATATATATTTTTGAAAACTCATTTTTGAAGTTGCATATCTTCGGTATTTCATTAGTGATAGCTTTCAAGAAAGTTCTCTATAAGTTTATATACATGGGTATATAACATGCGTTATATGGGTAAGTTTCTGAGATAACGGTGTTTTTACGTAAAGTCGGGCTAATTTTTTTTTAAATTGCATTTGGCTCACAATGGGTTAATGGATTTCAAAAATTTATATACCAGTAGAAAAGTGTTTTAGACCACGTTTATTATTCATGAAGAATTGTGGGAGTTATGGCCAATTCAAAATAAAAGTTTTGAACCCCGTAACTCCGGAACCAAAAGAGAGGGCCGAAAAAAATTCACAAACATTTTTTGTTTTAAAAGGGCTATTACCTCATGATTATTATTATTTTTATCTTCAACAGCGTTGGTATTCTTGACTTAAACCATTTCTTCAACACATTTTAGAAATTTTTCGCGTATTTTCTATTTTTTTGCGTTCTTCAGAACAATGCTAGTGATATATACATCGATGATATTAAATTTTATTTTTAAAAATTTATTTCGTACTAAAAATATTAATTTTGCAATAACAGCGATAATTGATAGAAATAAGTAATAAAGAAAGAGTATTGTAAGATTTATTTGAAGTTTATAAACAAATGTTTACACGACTCTGCATATATATCATCATACGGAATTCAACATATCTTGTAGACGCAAAAATTGTGTTCTAACTGATATGTTGACATATCATTTGCTGTTATATGTTGACTTCAAACAATTTGGTACTTTCAGCATACCATGTAGACGCTTAGCATATTGAATATACTGACAGACGCATTTGTTGTTATTTTAAAGCATATGAGTGTTAGCATACATTTGCTGATTCAACATAGCGTCTAAACTAAGCTTTACACAATTATGTATATGGGACATTTCATGTCAAGTGACCGAACTTTTGAAACCGATGTCTTCCGATCGGGATGAAATTTGCACCAACGTTAGTCCTATTGGATAGTATTTTAGACACAATTTTTCAACAAGATCGGTCAAGAACTCTCTGAGTTAGAGTGGGTCAAAATTTGACATTTTGGCCATACAGGTGTTTTTTCTCATCTATGTAACTTATTACCTATTGTTCTTAGGAAAATTTGTCCCAAATAGTTTAGATAGCTATTTCTTCAATCTTTCTAAAAAAAAAATTAAAAAAATAAAAAAAAAAATTTTTGATTTTTTTTTTGCAAAATTAAAAATTTTTTTGACTTTTTTTTCAAATCGCACCATTTTTTTTTTTTTTTTTTTTGCTCAAAAGAAAGCTTAGGTCTTTTCCTTTAAAAGCTTTTTGGTCGCTTTGTGGGATGCGAGTGGGATATCTATCAAAATAAATGTATTGTAACCCAAGACCAAGGTTTTAAAATTTTTGCATACGAACTATTTTGAATTTTTTCCTATTTGTGTGTAAGTGTTTCTAAAACCTCAAAAATAAAACTTATACTGAGAAACTAGACAAATTTACCTTTCCGACGGTATGTAACATACCTAACTAAAATTTCATACCCACGATACTGTAATACCCACAATATGTTAAACTCCCAACATTTTTCCACCCCAACATTTTTTCTGAGTCTTGCCTTTCATTACGGCTTTTTTGTCAATCCTATAGGTAGTTTTGAGCTCACGTAATATTGAATGCAATTTTTATTGTCAAAATATCAGGTGCCCCAGAGACAAGTTTTTGATTCACGTGGTAATATTTTATGGCCATTCTCCGAAATGCCAGTTTCTTTATTATTTTATGACACTTGACTTTAAAAAGTGAGTGAAGTTAACAGGTAGTTTATTATTATTAGTAACATTTGGTTAAAATAGGTACTTCATTATTATTTTGTAACATGCGGTTAAACCACACTAATCCCTTCTTGACCCTAATAAAAGATTTTACACACATTCATTAAAATGCGCTACCTATATGATCTTAAAAAACTATTTATTGTCATTGTGAAGACATTCGGAAATCAGTTTTTTACAAACAGCGTTAAAGTTTAGACGTGTTTTATTTACATAATTTCTAACATAATTAATCTTCACAATGTCTACGGCTCCTAAAAAGGCTAAGATTGAAAATAAAATTCATGGAAGTTTTTGTTTTAATCCCTTTAAGAAAAAGTTTCACAGATCATCAGATATGCGAAATATTTCCGACGGCTTATTAAAAAAATTCCCTACGCTGTCAAAACAGTTGCTAATTTGTGGATCATGCAGGAAAGAGCTCGGAAAGTTGAAAGAATTACCGGATTTGAATAGTAATGAGGCTTGCGTTGAAGTTGTTTCAGATGAAGACAAAAGTAGTTGTGAGAATGATGACAGAACTGTTGATGATGATGGTGATTCGAACTTTTCAGTAGAAGGTATAAGTTCAAAGAATGAGTGTCAAAACCAATATCATAAGGATGCAGTAGAAGTTCTTGAACAAATAAAAGAGAAATACAAAACATCACAGAGTAGAGCTGAAAGAATTCAACTTCTCACGCTTGCTCCATCAACATGGAGTTGTGCAAAAATAATGACTGAGTTTGGAACGTCTGAACGAAAAGCAAGAATTGCTAAAAAATTGGTTGCTGAGCATGGGATTCTCACACTCCCAAACAAAAAGAAGGGAAAAACTTTAGAGTGCGAAACTGAAGCTCTAGTAACTCAGTTTTATCAGCGAGATGATATGAGTCGCCTGATGCCAGGGAAGAAAGACTGCGTGTCTGTACGAATCGATGGCAAGAAAGTTCAAATGCAGAAGAGAATGGTTCTCTGCAACCTGAACGAGTTATTCGCAACATTTCAATCTGAACACGAGGATGTCAAAATTGGCTTCACAAAATTTACCCAACTGAGGCCAAAACATTGCGTTTTGGCAGGAAGCAGCGGAACTCACACAGTATGCGTTTGCATTTACCATGAAAATGTTAAACTGATGTTGAAGCAAATCAACTTAAAGAACTTAACAGATGATTCGCCAGAAGATTTGCACGATTACCGCGATTGCCTTAAATTGACCATGTGTTCTAATGCATCAACTTCTTGCCACTTAGGTGAATGTTCAAATTGCCCGGAAACCACATTCATCAAAGAGAATTTAATCAACTCTTTTGATAGAGAATGTATTGAGGAGGTCAAATTTGAATCTTGGCTTCAGACTGAAAGATGCACATTGAAAACAATCATTTTAAATGTGGATGATTTTGCGGATGAAATGTGTACTGGATTGCTAAATTTGAGAACCCATGACTT
Source organism: Panzeria rudis (assembly GCA_956483635.1). NCBI lineage: Eukaryota > Metazoa > Arthropoda > Insecta > Diptera > Tachinidae > Panzeria > Panzeria rudis. The sequence goes on along the minus strand of OY101448.1, from coordinate 91,158,432 downwards.
TTTAGTCAAACAGCAATGGTCATTCATCCAGGATTTGAAGATACATTTGAAGTCTGGTGAATTCGTTATTTCATATGATTTCGCAGAAAACTATAAATATGTTCTTCAGGATGCCATACAAGCATTCCACTTCAATAACGACCAAGCAACTATATTCACAGTAGTTATTTACTACAAGAAAGATGAAAAACTGGAACACAAAAGTATGGCAATCATATCCGACGATTTAAAACATGATACCGTTGCAGTTTATGAATACCAGAAAATAATACTAAATTATCTAAAATCTGAATTCACAGTTGAGAAGGTATACTACGTTTCGGACGGAGCTCGTCAACATTTTAAAAACAAAAGCAGCTTCGCAAATCTTATAGCTCATGAAAAAGATTTTCGAATGCCAGCTGAGTGGCATTTTCATCCTACAGCTCATGGTAAAGGAGCATGTGATGGTATTGGAGCAAACCTCAAAAGAAACGCAGCGAAGTATAGCCTCCAGTGCTCGCATCAACATCGTATCTTAGATGCGACTGCTTTATTCGATTGGGCAAAGAATTATTTTAAAGAAACTAAAATAGTTTTTAGTAGCAAAGAGGATCATGAGGAAACATTGAAAACACTGAAGAGCAGATTCGATGCTGCGGTAACAATCGATGGCACCGCTCAATACCATGCTTTTATACCGCTTGACGATGGAAGCCTCAAGTTGAAAAAGTTTTCTGCCTCTATTGAATGCGATTTCTTTCCAAAGCCAAAAAAGAAACCAGCACCAAAATCAACAGCTGAACGTAGTAACGCCAAGAAAGGATTGGCAAAAAAAGCAGCAAATAAAGGCGATAAATAAGCTGGATGAATGACTGGGTATCAGCTACAATAAATTAGGTACAAAAATAGTTATGATATAAATGGATCTAATGTGTTTAAGATTAACTTTTATTAAATTATTTATCTTTTTATTATTATTATTATTATTGTATATTAATTAAGTTAATATTAATATTAATATTAAAAATAAATAAAAAAAAAATTTTTCCAAATTCTATAGAAAAAAATTGATTTTATTTCTGAGGTTAACATATTGTGGGTATTACAGTATCGTGGGTATGAAATTTTAGTTAGGTATGTTACATACCGTCGGAAAGGTAAATTTGTCTAGTTTCTCAGTATAAGTTTTATTTTTGAGGTTTTAGAAACACTTACACACAAATAGGAAAAAATTCAAAATAGTTCGTATGCAAAAATTTTAAAACCTTGGTCTTGGGTTACAATACATTTATTTTGATAGATATCCCACTCGCATCCCACAAAGCGACCAAAAAGCTTTTAAAGGAAAAGACCTAAGCTTTCTTTTGAGCAAAAAAAAAAAAAAAAAAAAAATGGTGCGATTTGAAAAAAAAGTCAAAAAAATTTTTAATTTTGCAAAAAAAAAAATCAAAAATTTTTTTTTTTATTTTTTTAATTTTTTTTTTAGAAAGATTGAAGAAATAGCTATCTAAACTATTTGGGACAAATTTTCCTAAGAACAATAGGTAATAAGTTACATAGATGAGAAAAAACACCTGTATGGCCAAAATGTCAAATTTTGACCCACTCTAACTCAGAGAGTTCTTGACCGATCTTGTTGAAAAATTGTGTCTAAAATACTATCCAATAGGACTAACGTTGGTGCAAATTTCATCCCGATCGGAAGACATCGGTTTCAAAAGTTCGGTCACTTGACATGAAATGTCCCATATATTTAAACCTACTTACCCTAGATGTTCCATAGTGGTGTCATACATATTAAAGGGCATAAAATGCACTTTAAAATGGCATATGTTATGATTTTATTTTTCAATCTTCAGCGGTCAAATTTTACTGGCCTCTTGTCTCTAAAAATTGACCTCTTGGCCCTTCCAATTCTTATAAAATTTAGTATGAATGATGCCTCTGGTATAACTAGTATTAGTGCAAAATCTTGACTTAATATACTTTCTGGCTCGCGAATTATAGCGATTTTAAAATGGGAAAATTAAACAAAAATGTACTAATCAAAAAAAAAAAAAAAAATCAACAAAAATGTACTAAAACGGCTTTGCAAAATTATGTATATATTTCAACCTATTTATCCTAGATGTTCCATTGAAGTGTCATATTCAAGGGTACAAAGTGGAATTAAGCTTTTATTTTGCAGTCTTCAGAGCTCAAGTAATGCAGACATAACGTGAGTTAAAATGGACCTCTGAAGATTGAAAAATAAAATTGTAACATGCATATGTCATTTTAAAGTCCAATTTGTGCCCTATAATATGACACTACAGTGGAACATTTAGTGTAAGTAGTAGAAATCATGTGCTGTCGGCTTAATACATTTTTGTTGAATTGGTAAATTTTCAAGTCGCTATATTTCGCGAACCATAAAGTGTATTGAACCAAGACTTTGGGCTAATACTAGTTACACCAGTTTTTAGTTTTATTTGTTTTTACCTGTATAAAAAGCTACATATTGATTTGCGCGGGCAAGGAACTCATTTCCGACCTATGGTTTCTTGGCGACAATTTTTTAGAATTGTCCGTAGATTACGTTTCTGCTTTATGATTTTTTTCTTTTTTTTTCCCCTCCATACAAATTGATCCGCTCATATTTAAAATTGAATAGCATTAGAACGCGACATCAGATAAATTTGGTGTCATTCAAAAAGTTTTAGTGTCCTCTTAACAAGTAATGATTAAAAAGTACATAGCTAAATGCTATAAGTGCATCTAAATTGTCAAAGTATTCTTTATCATTATTTGGTATTTTTATTTATTTTTTAAGAGAAGTAGCACAATCAGGCAATTAATGCCTACCAGCTTTCTTTATTTTTCACAGAATGCATTTAGCTGACAAGGGCTTATTTTGCATAGTTTTCAAGTTGTCCGGTGGACGTTATTTCCATGAACACTATAGCATGCCACCTAGAATATATGTCGAATTTGTTTGATATCAAAGAGAGTAAAAATATAAACACTTGTTTTTGTGTCAAATTTTTTTTAAATTACTCTTAAGTGTCAAGCAAACGAAATACGTACAAAAATACTTTTCTATATGGACTTTGATGCTTTTAAAAGACAAAAAACACAGCTGATTGCTCGAATGTACTTCATATAAATTTGCTATTTTTATTCTTCTGCAAGAATGCAAAAAAGTATGTTAAGGAAGTAGTTACATTAACAAAAAATTTTACCTTAAAAAAATATTTTTTAGATAAACAAATTTATTTTGATATTTTGGGTTTAGTCCCACCATTACAAAAAGAAGTACTAAAAGTTATATTAAAAAATCCGAGCACTAACTCTAAAAATTTCGCGCTCGAAAAGTGAAAAAGCACTAAAAGCAGCGCTAAAAGCATTGAGTTGACAACACTGCTTTTATTCATTAAAGATGTTCTTTATAAATAACAAACATTCTCATATTCTTTTTTCACAAGTAATTTGTATATAAAGCTGAAATTTACGTATAAGAGACATCATACATGTTGGTATTATTTCGTTTATGATGGAGCTGGTTAACTTATACTTATAGCGGCGAAACTGTCTACATCCAAAACCTTCTTAATAAATACATTCGTATAAAAACTACTTTAGATGAAAGCAAATAATTCGATATAAAAAATAACATTAATCAAAATTAAAGAAGCTATAAAAATACAAAAATACCGAGATTAAAAAAATGTACCTCCATTTGCTTTTAAGGAGACCTTCCTCAGAAACCCGTTAAAATTACCTTTTTAGAAGGTCTTGTGTCAGGCCTTCTAGAACTGGCAAACCGAAGACCTACCCCGCAATGACAACGTGTGTAAAAAAGATATGAATATGGAATGGAACGAGCAGGCCTTGTTTATCCAAAAGAAGGAGTACAAAGGGCTTCTAGAAGGCATCCTTACTCCTTCTATTTCCCGCTGGGTATGTACGTATGTATGTAGTTGTGTTTGTTTAGCAAGAGAATAAAAACAGAAAGTTCTCTATTTTATATAATTTTCCTCAATACTAGTGCTGCTTACTCTAATGTTTTTCAAACATTAAATAAAATCTTATATTTTTTACATGCATTTAGTAGATAAAAATTTTTACTCTTTGGTTTTCAATTGTGTTGGCAGTACTTTTATCAAATAACAGCAAAATCAAGAAAATAAATATTGATATAACAACAAATTATTTAAAAACTAATTTTTTAATGAGCAAACTGTTAATTGGAAGAAATGGGACAATAATTTTTTCTATGTACATCTAGTAAAATTTTAGGAAAAATCGAACAACATAGCTCTGAAGTACAAGCTTAATTCTAATATGGAGTTACGTTACTTTTCGCTGGAAATGCGCATATGCAATCTAAATAATTTTGTTTTAATTAAAAAATGGGCTGTATTACGATAAAAAAAGCCATTAAAATGTTAGCAGGGAAAATATCTTACACGCATAAGCTGCTGAGTTGCATGCAAATTTTCATCAGTTTTCGTGGAAAAATATCTGAGTAACATCACTAGATTTTTTCTAGCACAAAATGTGGCGAAACCAATTGTGAATTTTTCTGAGGGAAACAGTTCTCTATAGAACTGTATCACTAGATATTTTTAATAATAGTGGCAAAAATTGCTTTTTTGCCATTAACGCTGCAAATTTTTCAACCTCGGCAAATTGATGAGACTAATGTCACATGACTTCTGCAGAATCTGCCAAAATGAGGAGGTAGAGGAGACAATTTCTACGTTTTCTGCCTCTGTCCATCACTGGATAATCAACGTTTAACGCACTGTAGACATCCTTTGTTATTCTATCTGAGCTGCGACGACGAATATAAGCTCATTCATTAGGAGCAGTGTATGGTCCCTGCCCTGAGATTTTCGGGTATGTTCTGTATTTCATGTGGAATTAAAATGTGCGGAATTATTAAAGCATTGTTGTTATAAATATTAATTTGCAACAACAATGCTTTGATAATTCCGTACATTTTAATCACACATGAAATACAGAACATACCCGATTGATAAGGTCTTCTCTTCTTTACACTCACGTTTTCCCATTTCTCCCTCCTTGCCTTTCAAGTAAAACAGAGGAAACAAACCAGTCTAACCTAAACTACCCGAGACCCGCTCCGAAATTGCTAGAGTTCTGCTTCAGGACTGTATGTTCAGAAAATGTTTCCATTATATTTGCAAAAAACATGGCCTTTTTAAACAATAGTGCGTCGAGGCATTGTAAATATTTTTTGCTAATAGTGTTAAAAAATACTTCATTCGGTTTCTGGGAAGTTACTAAAAAGTTCGGAATCTATGGTTGCAAGATTTGGGTTAAACTTTGGGTTAAACGGGTAAACTTATCTCACATCCTTTTAAAATTTATTTATTATTGTGACTTTTAAGAGAAGAGGAATTATATCGACGGCCTATATTCAAAATCCTCTATAATAAAAATCAAAACTTTTCAGCAGACCATAAGAACTGTTTATTTTGTTCATTGATAGGTTATTTTAAAATCTTTGTTCTATAAACTATTTTAAAATCCAGGACTCAATATTGAGTGTAATTAATTTTTAAAATTTTACATTATTGGCAGTTTTATGAAGAGCTAGAATAGAGGGTTTAGTTATTCGAAAATACTCAGTACGGTATAAGATAGAGGATCTTGTTTGTATATTCAAAAAAATAGTAAAAAAATGAGTTAAGTACATTTTTAACAAATAATATGATTAAGTTTTATTGCGACCTCTAAATTAAAGAACAAAAACGTTTACTACACATTGCAATTTCCGTGATGTTAGCAAGTTTTTCTTAAATGTTGTTATTCTTTGCAATATTAGTGATTTCTTCAATATAGTTAACAATTTTTCGTGAACAGACGGTCTTGGTGGTCTCTAATCAATGTTAGGGCGTACTTTCGATGTCGCAACTTCTCGCGAATTTTTGCAATGTTCGTGATAGGAGCGACTTTTTGCAAGTTGTTAGGCTCTTTACATTTTACACGATTTTTCAACCAGATTAGACTTTGTTATCATGCCGCTGATAGCAAGTTTTTGCGAATTTTCCGTAAAGCTTTAGTGAGTTTTTATCAAAATTATGGCATGTTTAAAGTTTTGAAATTTTTCGCGATAGGCGTAATTTTTCACAGTTCAGAGTTTTCTTACATTTTTGGTGCATTTACTCAATCGTAACATTTTAATCTTTAGTATTCTTACATTTTTGCGCATTTAATCAATCGTTACATTGTAATATTTCATATATAAGCAAGTTTATGCGAATTTTCGTAATTTTCGCGATATTTCCCGAGGTCCTGACATTGCTTACAGTTTGAGAAAGTTTTAATCATACGGGACTATCAAAAAAAAATCTGGTAATTTCAATTTAAATTGAGTTTTTTAAATAATATTTTATGAGGTAGAGGATTTTGCCTTCGTAAAAAGTTAACTGCGTAAGATAGAGAAAAAAAAATTACGATAAAATCACAAAAATAAATATTTTTACTCTTAAATTTATACCATAGATGCGTCTGATTTTACGCAACACTTTTCCATCAAAAAGTGATTTTCCTCAAATTCGAATATAGAGGATATGTATTATTATTTTATTTTCTCTTTATAATAAATAAATATATTTTGTTCTAACGACAAAAGAGTATCTATTAACACCCTGCAGGAAATGTCGATAGTAAAATTGTACTGATCCACTATTGACTTTGTCACCAGTACTACTGACTAATTGTACCCCAGGCAATGTTCTGTGCTATAAACATTTAACATGGGCTTCTCATTGAGATTCCACTACTGACATCGGAACTATTGACTTACTATAGAGTAGGTGGTTCTTATGGTACCATATAAAGACGTTGGTGCCAGAGATTCACTAGTGTATTTTAATGATTCTAGTCAATACATATGAAACTTTTTACCATCTAAGACAATTAAATTGGATTTTTTATGAAACTTTTTTTCTTTTTTTGTGCTGCCGCATATATTTTCAACACAACAAAATGAGACTAAAAAATAGTTTTCTAGCTGCAAAAAACTTCTCTTCCCATTAAAGGCAAACAGCGTAGACGGATCGTTAACAATGTCACAGAAAAGTCACCAAACTTGTCGACAAAAGTGGTGACTTGGAGACACTTGTGCCCTGGTTTCCTTCAGGGCATATAAACTGTCATATATGTAAGAGTTCGGGCAAGAAAAACTTGCAAATTTCCACTCACATTTTTAAGAGTTTCGAAAAGAGAAATAAAATACTGTTATAAATTGGCAAACATGTCGATAAGGCAGCGTCTGTTTTTTAATGGGATTCAATGGCAAAAATAATATTTTTTATTAAGGCTTCTGTAGAATAGAAAAACAGTATTCCAGAAAACGTGGTCATTATTGGTCATTACACGCACAAATAATAATTAAATAGTCCTAAGTTTTTGAATATTATTTCTGTCTAAAATGTCTACGTGTTTTTCTACAAGGACTTAATAGTTATAACTTTTATTCGATAAAAATTGCGAATAATTATTACGAATAAATTTTATTTATTAAGAATAATTATTATTTCCAATTTTTATTTTTAAAAATTGATGATAACTTTTATGGGTATCAAATAAAAGTATTTCTAATACTATTACTATTCGACATATTACTAAATATGTTTAATAGTTATGAATAAGAAATAACGCAACAGTTATAACTCATTTTATATAATAAAGTTTAGTCACACAAGTTGTTTTATATATGATGTTTTATTGTAGCTAAAGGGTCAAATAAACTACGCAAGCGGCTTGCCAAACATGACAGAAATTTGCGTTTGTACATGCCTGTTGTGTAATATATGGCGGTGTTTTTACGTTTGGCAAGCTGCTTGCAGAAAAATCAAAAAAATTAGTTATTTTGACTGCCATATTGAATTTGTGGCAAACTGATTGTATAGTCTATTGCAAAATTAGCTCATTTGAAACAAAATTTCTATAGAGTGAGGTTGTCGTGGAAAATTACAATTTAAATTAGTGATTAATGTGAAAAATATTTCCTTGTATGCGCTACTTTTGTGTAGTCTGTGTGCAAATGAAAAAAGTATGTTTGCCAAGCCGCTTGCGTAGTTTATTTGGCCCTTAAGAGGTTTAAATTGAAACAAAACAGAAAAAATGTATTCTTTAATTCATTACTCTATTTAAAAAGAAATAACACTTGTTTACTTTTAAATTATTGTTAAAACCTATATAAATGGAATGGTGTCCGTTGCTAAGCGCATAACTTGAGAACGGCTTGACCGATTTCGCTCATTTTTAGAAGTGTGTAATAGTCTGAGAAAAATTTTTATGGAAAGAAAAATTTGGAAAAGTTGCTTGGAAAATTTTAAAATTATTTAAGGCTTATTTAGCCGACCGTATTACTGTCCCATATTTTCGGAGCTTTAAATGCGTTCATAATGCATTGCTTATCATTCTGTAATTCCAGTAAAGATACAAATAAAACATGTTTCATCATGTCGTATCGCAGCACTATCGCAATTCGTATTTACTTGATTTAAACGTAAGTCGGCACGGGTTAATAGTTCTAAAAGGGATAATATTTTTTCCAGGAGTACATATCATCGTTACGAAGTTATTTGGAGGGTATGCGTCAAAAATAAAAATCGAAAAATAATGGCAAATATGTAAATTTATATGCACCAATATTCACATATTAGCCTGTCTCTTATGTTTCGAAATCGATTTTTTACACATACCCTCCAAATATTTTCGCAATGACACAATGTACTTCAGGAAAAAAAATTTATAATTTCTATGAACGTTAACCCATGCCGACTTGCTAGGCAATCAATTCAAAATGTTTTTAAGACTTAAAAAAATATGGGATATACATATATGTATAACACAGTTTTTAAATGATTTTTTTATAAAGATAAAATCAATTAGCGATTTTTCGTTTTGACATTTCTTTAAATTTAGAATTTATTGGTTTTATCGTTTTTCTAAATTTCAAGAGTTTGCATCTTATGGTTTCCAAGATACAGAAAATTGTCTAAATTACATAATCAAAATTACATTAACTTACAGAACACCCTTTAATTTTAATTGTTTTAAATATCAGTGTTAATTGGTGTAGTCTATTCTACAGACTACACAAATTAACACTAACTTTGAAAATTAAAAGTATCTATATACGTATGTGTCTGCTAAAAATTAAAGGGTGTTCTAAAGCGAGTAACGAAACATATTGAAATACTAATTTCAATATGTTTCGTTACTCGCTTTAGTTTTTTCTCTCATATATTTCGGAGCGGCCAAAGTTTTACATATTCTGTGAAAATTTCAGGTCCGTAGGTCTGACAGTTCCCGAGAAAACAGCATGTGACAGACAGACATACGGACACCGTAGCGACAACAATAGGGTTCCCTTACACTTTTGGTGTACGGAACCATAAAAAGGAAGTCTTAATAAAAGTTAAGCCTTATGTAAGTATGATTACGAAAAAAATCATTTTCACATTTAATCATTAAAGCTATATATTAATGCCTTAATTCATAAAAAATATTTCTGACAAAATTTTCAAAACACGACACAACACGCACATTCGTGTATATGAAAATACACACAATAACGGCGTCGGACGAAATTCGCCATACGCGGTGAACTCTGAATATGTTTATTTCTATTTTTTACTGGGGGTCTACCTTAGCCATGAACTTGGTATGAACATCATGTTAGACATCGCATATGGCTAATGTAGACCGCTCATGTCGACGTTTCGTCCATGCTCTGACATCGATTCCCGAACATATGGCTGAGTATCTATGTTCGCCATCAACAACCGTTTTTAATAGAAAGAAAAGAGACAGAACAAAATTATTAAATATTCCATTTCTATTGCACTACCACCAAATACATTGATAAGGCAGAACATGGACATCGCACGTATTCACCACAACAAAGAAGTTAATGAATTTTTTGCAGTTGTTCTTCCGGCGTCATGTTCATGTCATGTTCAAGTCGATGGCTCGTGAAGACGTGGGGTTACGCCTTGGTATTATTTATTTCATATGGTCGCACTTTATACAAACAGTAAACAACTTTATCAATTGTAACAGCTGTTACGTTTTCGTCGTTATTGTGCTTCATACGACGAATTTACAAATCGAATTTTTATCGACGAATTCGTCGTGTTGCGTGAAATTCGTCGTTCGTCCCAGTTGTGTTCCTAGCATAAGTCGGAAGTTATTATTCGGCTTAAGTTCATTAATTGAATTAATGTAAATTCAAATTATTTTTAAGAGTGGAATATTAGAATATCTAATCAGACTAGCAGAACGGATTAGTACTACTAGTTTCGACAGCCGCTACGGTGTCATCATCAGCGTCCTTTGTTCGCTTTTACCACGTTTGATCGTGGATACTAGTGTTAATGCAACATCAGCTATTTAACCAAATTTTATGAGGTAATAGAATATGAGTTATCTTATTCCATTTATCAATATGGCGTGCCAAAATCTCACCTTCTGATTCTTTATTCCAATTTTTGCAACTCCTATTTTATTTTTGATTTTGCTCGTACGTAAGCTCCGCACGATAAATCAAGCTTTTGTTGTTGTACATGTTTAAACATATTCAGCCATATTCATAAATATTTAAAACGGGGCAATAAACTACTTTTAAGCAAAATTTCATAAAATTGCATTCATTAATCTTTATTACATGAAAATTTTAAAATAGGTTTAAAGATGGTATGCACCTTCTATAAACCTTCAATAAATTCATATCATCGATATATCAATTTTAACTTCAAATATCTTTGCAAATTTAGCACACAGGAATACATGATATTCTTTAAATTAAAGCTTGAAGTCTTGGCTATAAGCATTTAAGTATGTTTTTTTTTTAAATTTAATAGAATATGCCACTAAATTATTTAAGTTAAACAAAATTAGCAAAAAAGCACCATCAAAACACATAAAAGCAAACAAGAAATGTTAGTGATGCAGAAACAATCAACACAAATACAAACAGGCTCGTTATTCGAGTACCTCTTGCATACATGATTTACAGAATCGTGTGAATTATTTTGTAATCATTTCTCTTTTTTGCTTTTACTTCATAGAAAACCCGTATCAAATAAGTTGAGAAATATATTATTAAGAGAGTTGAAAAAATCTTAACTTACATGAAAATGATAAAAAGTTATTCGTTTATTTCAATATCCGGATGAAATCATATTGTTTTTATTGCAACACTAACTACAAAACATGATGGTGTTGCCAGTATCGAAATCTAGAATTCCTTAAAACACACAATGTCTATTGTAGTGTTTATGAATGCAATTTTATATTAAACAGGGCTCAAATCGTCACATCCGTGAACGTACAGCTCGTCACGTAAAAACGCCATTTTCGGATTATGACATACGTGAACGTACTCTAATCCCATACATTTTATACGATTGACGTGTCACGCAATTCATTTTAGTACGATTGCCGATACGATCACGGATGTGACGATTTGAGCCCAGTTTTTAGCGTGAAACTGTTCAATAACAATTGTGAGTCTTAAACCTAAAATTAGAGTTTTTTATGAATGTAGCTGATTATCTTTATGTCATAATTTGCATTCTGATTTTCAGTTTTTAAATTAGGCCGCAAAAACTACACATATATACAAGCTTTGCGCGTGCCGTCGCGAATTTTAACATTTGTAAAAGCGAACAAAGGACGCTGATCGTGACAGCGTAGCGGCTGTCGAAATAATAGTACTAGTCCGTTCTGCTAGTCTGATTAGATATTCTAATATTCCACTCTTAAAAATAATTTGAATTTACGTTAATTAAATTATTGAACTTAAGCCGAATAATAATAACTTCCGACTTATACACATTTTCAGTTCAAATAATAATTACCTACAAATGTTAAAATTTGCGACGGCATGCGCAAAAATTGTATGCATGTATGGTTTCTGCGGTCTAATTTAAAACTAAAAATCAGAATGCAAATTATAAGACAAAAAGATAACCTGTTTAAACATGTACAACAACAATAGCTTGATTTATTGTAGGCGGAGCTTACGTACAAGCAAAAGGTTTACCGTTATAAACAGAAGCAATACCATAGCAAAAAATTCTTCATCATCCAGCTGAGGAAAATGTGATTTCAAAATTATGCTAAAAAAATCGTCATGCTATTTTTGCGGTTTCTTTATATTTTGTTCCTGTATTTTTAAGAAATCATTATTTGATCATATGGATGAATCATATTTGAATCCTTTATCAATCGCGCAAGTGATAAATCAGTTTTTAATAATCAAAAGTGATCTGGGAAGAATCTTTTAGGAGATTTTTTCAAAAAATAATCACCAAAAAGCTAACTGGGTATTTTACTATAAAGGCCATGTCAGATAAAACTTTTGCTTCGCGTTGCGTTACAGATTCGCTTTGACATCTAAGATGAAATGTACATACTTATACGAAACATGCCACATAAAGCACTTTTAACGCAGCGTGAAGCGAAAAGTTCGGCAACTCTCATCTTTTTGCTTGCTTTGACAATCAGCTGGAATAATTTTCTTTTATTATATTGCCAAACGAATCATATTGCGCGTTTGAATCTGTTTTAATAAGAGGTAAATATGTATGTGGCATTTATTTATTTATAATAAATCGTAAAATAACATAATTGACTTTTATTTTTATAAAAAATATATATATAAATAGCAAAATTATCAACTACTTTTTTGGTAAACGATCAATGCGCGAGTGTTGTCAAAGTTTTCATTGTGTCATACACCTTTTGCTTTACACTTTTCTATCAAAGTTAGAAACGTCACGCAAAGCGACAAAGTTTTATCTGACACGGCCTTAAGTCACTGATGCGCGCAATTTAAACTGTGATTGTATTGTCCATGTCCATACAAGTCAACTTTTGCTTCTTCAACTTTCTTAAATTTTCTTTTGAAGTTGCATTCGTGTCTATATAAGAAAATTCTTGTTGCGCAGCTTTTGTTTTTTACATAGGATTTGTTGTTGCTTAAGATTACGAAGAAGAAAACAAAAGAGTTGCATGTACATGAAGCAGTGTACCCCTTCCCAATCTTCTCACCTCACTCTTCTATAAGCTCAAAAGTTGCGCAGCAAAAGTTGACTCGTATGGACATAGACTTATTAGTATTAGAGAAGAAAGCGAGCTTTCCCAGTAAGCACAGAGTCAAGCGTTTAAAATATGATGCTGCATTACATTTTTGTTTGTAATATAAATTCCCAAATGAAAAATTTTATTTTGAAGAACAGGCAGTAGTTTTTATTCTTTATTTTTTGCCGCTAATAATACGACTTTATGAAAAATAGCCCCAAAAATTTTTTTCAATTAAAAAGTTTTGGGGCCATTTTCATTCTTAAGGACAAATAGCCCCAAACAGAGAAATGGCCCCAACATTTTCCATTAAAAGCAACCGTAAATATTTTGACCCATTTTTCCTATTTTGGAGCAATTTTTAGTTTGACGCCATTTTCCCTATTTTAGGGATATTTTTCATTTTATGTTTTTTAATTTGGGGCCATTTTTCCTTTTTTTTAGTTTGGGACCATTTTCCTAAATGGCTCAAAATAAGTATAGGAAAAACAGCCCCAAACTCAAAAATTAAAAATGGCGCCGAAAATAGGAAAAATAGCCCCATAATTCATCTTGTTGTTTTTAGTTAAAAGTTTTTCGGTCATTATCTTGCATAATGTCTTTTAATGATATATGTACATATGTATTCACTTAAATATTTGATAACATAAAAAATAAATGTTACCAAATCCATTGTTTATAATAAAATATTTTTCGCATCAGTCGTTGGTGCCATAATAAAACACAAACAATATGAAAAAATAAAAATGTTTTGAAATATTTATGCTATTTTACATATTTTGTTAACTAATTTACAATAATATCGGTCATTCTCATTCCAAACGTATATTTTGTGCTTTTTTTGTTTACCAATTGAACTAATCCACATATTGTATAAAACTGAGGTGTATGTTTGTTTGTTTGTTTACAAACTTTTGCTACGGCATCACCAGCTGAACCGATTTAAATGACATTTGGTACACAGATAGATATTTGGCTCACAATTAATACAGGCTGCAATAGTTTTCCGAATTTTGGACCAGGAGGGGATAAAATGGGTCAAAACCTCTCCCTACGCATAACCATGTCATTTGTTAACCGATTTTCAAAATTCTTTATTTTTTTGTAAGGGGTTGCTTGCAGCTAGGTCCCGTAATATGTTTCTTCAAAATAGGTAGGGATAAATGACCCCCTTCGCCCCCAATGCTTAACTCTGTCATTTATGAACCGATTTTCAACATTCTTTTTTTAAGGCTTTGCTCGCAGGTTGGACACATAACTTTTATTCGAAAATGGGTAGGGGCGGGGAAAATTTGGTCACCTGCGCATAACCCTGTCATTTGTCAACAGATTTTTAAAATTCTTTTATGGTTTGAAAAGGTTTGCGTGCACTTAGGTTCCATAATTATTTTTTAATTTATGAGGAAACCGCCCCCCTCCCCCCCTCATTTGTTAATTCTGTAATGTATGAACCCATTTTTAAAATTCTTTTTTGTTGCTTGAAAGGTTTTGCTTGCAGTTTGGTCACATATTTTTTTTTCGAAAATACTGAGGAGGATAAGGGAAGTTTGGTCCACCATGAATAACTGTCATTTGTCACGCGATTTTTAAAATTCTTTTTTGATTTGAAACGGTTTGCTTGCGGCTTACTCTCATAATTTTATATATATATATATATATATATATATATATATATATATATATATATATATATATATATATATATATATATATATATATATATATATATATATATATATATATATATATATATATATATATATATATATATATATATATATATATATATATATATATATATTTCCGTTGTCGCGGGTGTTCTAGGAAGGATTTTTGCGAAAAAAATACACCACAAAAAATTAGTATAGAGTTTGAATGCACTATATATGTACTCTCTAATACAAAAATCACTTGACGAAATTAAAAGTTATGAACACTTTTTCAATTTTAACTTGGGTTCACATGGAAAAATAAAAAAAGTTTACGTTTTAAAATAATTCTTTACATAACCAAAAAGTAGGATAACTCTTCTTTCAAATACCACTTATTTTAATTAAATCGACCAACAACGTCAAAAGTTATGTCAATTTCAAATAAGACAAAAAACTTTTTCGCAACTTCACCAAAAAGATGAACTTATAAAGACATGATATTGGACACATAATGCAAACATTTAATAAAATATTTATATATTTTGTTTTTAAGTACACATCTCTAGTATTGTAATCTGTTTGGGTAAAATTTTAGTTATAACTAATTTAAAAAAAATTACTTTTTTTTCACTACACAGCTTGAAAACTTCATTGAAAAAATTTAAACATTCACAGCTGTAAACTGAATTGCCAATTGGCACAAAATTTTCGCATTCTTGTCGTCAGTGTTAGGAATAGAACCGTCAGTGTTTTTTTTTAATAGCAAAAGATAAAAATTTGAATTTTTGTCGCTAAAATTGAAAATGGACACAAAATGCAACGTCGTGCTGATAGTCTTTTCTGTCTAGGTATTTAATAAAAAATAAAATAACACGTCTGCGGGAATTTTAGATAACCCATTTGATTGTTTGATGAAGTCTCAGAATTTATTTGACGTTAGACATGTGGGCAAAAAATGTTTCCTGGATATAAACGTTTCGAAAGAACTAACACACAAAATCGTTTATAATAATTTGCAAACATTTTTTTACCGATTTCGGTTCAAAGTCGGTAGGAGAGTCTATTGAAGTCGGTACGAGAACGCACGGAAAATCATTTGAGTTGGTGACAAGAAAGCGGACCTCTTTCTCTGAGGAAATTCTACGAACTTTTCCGAATTTTTCAGAGCATTCTGTATGAATTCTGAAGAACTTTCCACGGAAATTCTAAAGGAATCTTTTCGCATGTTTGCAAAACTCACAAGAGATAAATAATAACTATTACGAAAACTTAAATCTGACAATGAGCAGAAGTGACTGCTAAAAGTTTTAGGTCATAGGTTAGGAAAAATGCAGACTATTCTGTTATTTGTCGTAAAGAAAATTAAACTGCGTTCAGATAATGTGCAAACTACTTCAAAAACGTCGTACCAGCAAAATTGCCGTATATTCTGCCAAATACCTGAGAGAATTTCAAACAACTCGGTTGATTTTTAAATTTATAATCGCACTATTTCCCAAAATTAATATTTTACTTATTCAGTAGAATATTAATTGTTTATAAAAACACATTGACATTGATTACTAAGGGGTATTAGCTAGTTCCTATGCGCATTTCACTGGGGCTAATTGCCGATCATTAGGGAACCTTTACACAAAAATTTCATAGAAAAGCTAAAGATATTGTAGCAAACTCTTATTTAAATCAACAAGAATCTTAAACAATATCAAAGCTTAAACATGAACAAAGTAATCAATGTCCCCAGGTGGAGTATCTAATCAGTAGTTCTTATAGTACTAGTACATTCTCAATAACACGCACGTTTTAAATGTCTATAGCACAGAACATTGCAAAGGGTACAGTAAATCAGTAGTTCCAATGTCGCTATATTGTCTACATATTTATTTTTCGGTTATATTTATTTATTGTATCTTCAATAAAATCCCTGCAGGAAATGTCGAAAATAAAATTGTACTGATTCACTATTGACATTGTCACCAATACTACTGACTAATTGTACCCATCCAATGTTCTGTGCTATAGACATTTAATATGTGCTTGTTATTGAGATTCCACTACTGACATCGGAACTGTTGAATTACTATAGACCAGGTGGTTCCTATGGGACCATAAAGAGGCACTGGTACCAGAGATTCACTAGTGCATTTTAATGATTCTAGTCAACACATATGAAACTTTTTACCAGCTAAGACAAATAAATTAGATTTTTTTATGAAAATTTTTAGTTTTCCGTTCAGCCGCATAAGACCATAAAAATCGTTTTCTAGCTGTTAAAAACTTCTATTTCCGGAGTCGTGGAATATTGAAGGTGGTTTCACGATGGCCGAGCTGCAGGCAACCGGACGGGTCACAGGTTGCGGATAGTGAAAGGCCTTTATGGAGTAAAAGCAATTAATAATAATAATAAAAAAAACTTCTCTTCTCATTAAAGCTAAACAAATGTATAGACGATTCATTGACAACGTCACCAAAAAGTCACAAAACTTGTCGACAAAAGTGGTGACTTGGAGACACTTGGCTCCTGGCTTTCTTCAGGGATTGAACTAACAATAATTAATCAAATCTTAACTCTAAAATTTTAATTTTTTAAGTCCAGCCAATGCCAGATAAAAATATTTGTTTCAGCGGTTGGTTCTGTGGTTGTCTACGTCTCTCGTGTTCGGCTGTGAGGAAGAGCGTCCCTCCTTCTCAGCCGAATGTGACCTCTAAAGTTAATGATGTTTTGAGCTAGGGGATTTGGGTGCAACTCAAGTTTTTTGATGTATCTTGTCACGTGCTTAGAAAACACTGTCTTAACCAGCGGCACATCTAAATCTTTATAATTCTCTTGTTTCTGACATACCATGGGGCTGCTGTAATCGTACGGAGTATTTTATTTTGTCGCCTTTGAAGTTTTTCTACATTTGATGCCGAGGCAGTGCCCCATAACTGGATACCGTAGGACCATATAGGTTTTATAATGAAGTTGTATAGAAGAAGTTTACAATCTAAGTTTAAAGTAGAGTTCCTACCAATGAGCCAATTCATTTGAGCTGCTTTTAATTTCATTTGAGTCACCTTTGCTCCCTCCGCGAAATCAAAATTTTCTTTGTCTACATACTTAACATATATCTCTAAATAGAAATATAGTTTAATTGAAAAATTAAATTATAATCCGTATATTAAGTCAGTAGTATTGTAACAGTTTAACCAGACACGTCAACTTTGGCAGTTGAAAATTGCCCAAATCAGCTTTTTATGCCGGCTAGTTGAGAACGAGACAACAATTACGTGTTGGTGTTTCATTTTATACAATTAAAAGTTTTGCACATTTTACAAATGTATGCGTAAATCAAAACAAAAGGAAACACTAATACTTTCTTATTTCTCTTTTGTGCTGCCGGCCTCTTCGGCTGAGACGGCAATATCTTCCGGCTCGTGCCGCGTCTGGTTAGACTGTGGTACTGTGACAATGTTAGTAGTGAGTCAGTACTGATTCAATATTGACATTTCCTACGGGGATGTAAAACAGTTGTTGTGGCTGTATACGATTATTTAGATCAGTGATTCTCAACCACTGCGCCGCAGCACTTTTGTGCGCCGCGAAATTCTAGAATAAATAAAATTTATTTGAAATCTATTTTAAGAAAATTTTGTATGAAAAATTTTACATAAAATACATTTCAAACTCATTTTAAATTCTATGAATATGGGGGTAGATATATAATTATATTCATATTGTTACGAAAATGTCCACGAACAATACTAATAATGTTTACTATAAAAACATCAACAATGTTATAAAACTATTAAAATAATTGTTATTGACCATATGACAACATTCGAGGGGAGAATTATTCATTAATTCCCAAAATTAGATACAAAAAAATTTGATTTTGGTTCGTAATCTATTTCTCATAACGGATACATTAGACTTAACTTTGAATGAAGAGGAAGAGCTCATTTTGCTTTCCAATAGTCGAGATTTAATTTTAAAACATTCCGAAGAATCAATTAATTCTTTTGTATTAACATTAGATGCGATCCAAAAAAGCTTTAAACATATTATACAATTTTCCACATCTTATTTGTTTGAATTCGGATTTTCAGCATTAACGAATATTAAAACTAAAAAAAATATCAAGATTGTTAAATGTAAAAGGCAATATGAGAGTAGCAAAGTAATTTTTACGACCAAGTATAAATGATATTATCGAAAAACATCCAACTCAATTTTCGCATTACAGTACTTTTCGTTTATAGTCACTACCGTTTATAGTCACATTAACGATATAGTCTATTTTATATGTATTTATTGCTTCCATTACCAAATTTCTTAGAAAATATTCACGTTATAGTCCAATTAGCGGTACAAGCACATTTGGCATATATGCCATCTATCTTCGGTTCACAAGGACAGAAATTCATACATACAATTTGCGTTATAGTCACAATTGAAAAATTTACTAAATATTTTAATTATTGAAGCCACAAACCATTTAAAAAATTACTATGAAAGCATTAATTGTTTACTATTCCAGTCACCAACTCTCCACTAGAAGAAAATATTACTTTTAGTATTTTGTACCAGGGATGAAATACCTTGCTATTAGCTTTTGTATGCGAATTTGGTTATATGCCTCCGAATGGCATATATGTAAATTAGGCATATAGTCACATTAGCGATATAGTCCACAACTTGCGTGCAACTAAAGGTTGTGACTATAAGCGAAAAGTACGGTAGAAGCATTCTTATTTAACTTGTAATTAATCCTTTAATAAACGTTCTGTTATTTTTATAGTACATATTATTTTATTTCGCACATTTCGAATTATTATCATCAACTATTTTACGCAGTGTGTTAAAGGAAGTAAATAATTGTTAAACTTATATTTTTCCTTTTTGTGCCGTGCCGCCAAATTTTGAAATCGTTAAGTGTGCCGCATCAAAAACAAGTTGAGAATCACTGATTTAGAGTATAAGCCTCTAAGTATGCTTTTATTTTATGGCAACCAAAGGTGTCCTTTCCAAACGCAATCATTATAAATGTTCGCTGTTGTCGTTCCTCTTATTGTTTCTTTTCTTTCATGAAAAATATAATATCTAGTAATTTTTACAAATGAAAGCCGTTTCGTTATACAGGTGGTTTATTGCTATTGCGGTTAAGCCTTATTAGGGTCGAAATATTGTGTTGGTTTATGGCAAAGGTGTTGCAAGGCCGATATTATAAGAGTACATACATACATAATTGTGAATATACGTTGCTGCTTCGAAGTTGATCCTTTTTGCCGGAAAACATTTATATTGGCATTTTAAAGGCAATTAAAATATTATATAAGGTATTTAAAATATTCTTTCACTACATGTGGAGCAGTTTGCGGAGTGTAATCTTATAATATAATCTTATGTTAATTAAAGCTTCTCATAAACAAATTTACTAAGTGAATGCCATTTTGCTAATACAGTACATTATTGCGATTAGCACGCAAAGTAAAGAGCATATTTCAGCTTGCAGAATATACATAAAAAGGTTCAAAATTTGCTGTAATATAAATGTAATATTTTGCATTCAGTTTTAGGTTACAAGGACACTGATTGATATTTTAATTACATGTGAGTGGGAGATCATTAAAATGAACATCTCAGTAAAATTAGGAAGACATTGTTAGTGGATAATTTGAAAGTTGCAACAATTTTCAGAAAACAGCCTTTTTATAAGAATTCGGATATATCTGCTCTTGTTAAACATATTATTATTATTATTTTTTTGGTAAAAGCAGCTCCTTATGTGGGGGGACATTTGGATTAATGTTTAACCATTGTGTGCGCACCTACATAGCTACCCGGGCACCTTTGACGTTTTCAAACAAAATTTGTTCATTAAAATTTTTTATTTTTGCAGCCCTACAGGTAAAAAACTTTTTGTAATTTGCGTGAAAGACCAATTTACTCTCAACACCCTTAGCAACGCACCAAGGTACACGGGTACCTTTACGTGTTTTATATGAGAATACGGCCATTGTAAGTACATGTTTTTTATATTTATTTTGGAACCTTCTACAACAAAACTTGTCTTAAAGCAGCAGAACTATACTAATAGTTATGTTAACATTTATTATAAGAAATTGTAGGTATAGTAAAAAAAAATTAAATAGATAATAAGAAAATTAGAATAAATAGAACAATAGTTACTAATTACAAACCGTTAAAATAAATATACATATGTATGCCAAGATATTAACCATTTTCAGTTCTAATTAATTGTTGTAATGATACTGTAATTGAATTGCAGCTAAGAATAATGTTGAAAAGTTTGCCTTTTAAAAAGTAAGGCGTTGCTAATTCCCATAATGTGTGGTGCAATAGTATTCCAAAGACGTATCGTGGATATAAAAAATTGTCAATTTGATATCAATTCTTTATTTCTTAGCAGTATTATCGTTTTGTTTCTGCCGAAACGACTGAATTTAAGTCGGTTGTGCAGCTGTTCAGGTTGACCGGAAGTTGCTACTTTTGTAGAAATATCAAAGCTCTTATTCTCACTAAATCCCCAAACTGGACGTCGAAAATTTGCCTTGTGTAGAAGCTTATATGATGGTGATTCCCATAGCACTTAATTCCTAAGTTCTTAACTTTATTAAAGATTTAGATTTTCTGGTTGTCGACAATAACATTTGGTGTTTCTAATATTTGTTGGGATCTTTTATGGATCAAAATACATTTTGATTTCTTAGGGTTAAGGCTCAGGCCGTTAATTGCTGCCCATGAATATATGTTTTTTAAATCTTCGTTTAGTTTATTTTCGAAGTGTTCTTTTTTGTTGCTGATATATATATATATATATATATATATATATATATATATATATATATATATATATATATATATATATATATATATATATATATATATATATATATATATATATATATATATATATATATATATATATATATATATATATATATATATATATATATATATATATATATATATATATATATATATATATATATATATATATATATATATATATATATATATATATATATATATATATATATATATATATATATATATATGTATATATATATATATATATATATATATATATATATATATATATATATATATATATATATATATATATATATAGGGGGTAACCTTAAACTAGAGGCAAAAAGTTACCGAAGGTTGAATCTCGAAGAGATTCCGTAGGGTGGGCGATGCCAAGGGTTAGCAGGACATCAGCTACCCTAAATTCCAAATCTTGGTAAGCTAACAGCAGTAAGTATGGTGTATGGACTATTTGTTTTTTTCTGTAATTTACTTTCGGCCTTCTCCTTTTTTTCCAATGTTCTGCTCGCATTACATCTGCGAGTTAGCAGGCATGGAATTTTTGTTAGTGGCTGTCGTAACCAGACAGGTTGGCAAGACCCCCCCAAGACGGTGAGCTTCAGCCGGAGCAATACGCCAGCATGCCAGCGCCGCCAACAATCTGGCCACACTCTGACACTTTTGTGTTCACTTCTCCGACACCCAGCTGCAACAAATATATATATATATATAATGGGTGATTTTATAAGAACTATCTGAAAGTAAAAAAGAAAAAAACACATAAAATTCAGAAAAATGCATGAAATATTTATTTGGATCGATAGTTGGGTCGATATAATTTAATGTTTGAAGATTATTTCATGCAAATGTTGGCCGCGGCTGCGCCTCAAATGGTCCATCCGCTTAGTCCAATTTTGGCATACTCTTTCCAACATTTCGGCCGGTATCTCACGAATAATGTTGGCAATGTTGGCTTCCAGTGCGTCAATCGAAGCGGGCTTGTCGCTATAGACATTAGCCTTAACATAGCCCCACAAAAAATAGTCTAGAGGCGTTAAATCGCACGATGTGGGCGGCCAATTGACTGGTCCCAAGCGTGAAATAAACTGTTCACCGAACTCGCCTCTCAATTGGTCCATTGTTTCGCGTGCTGTGTGGCATGTGGCACCGTCTTGTTGAAACCACATGTCATGCAAGTCAAGCTCTTCCATTTTGGGCAGAAAAAAGTTTGTTATCATCGCACGGTAGCGCTCACCATTCACAGTAACGTTGTGATTCGCATCATCTTTGAAGAAATACGGCCCAATGATGCCGCCAGCCCATAATCCGCACCAAACGGTTGTTTTTTGTGGATGCATTGGTAGCTCTTGCAATGCTTCTGGCTGCTCTTCACTCCAAATACGGCAGTTTTGCTTGTTCACGTATCCATTCAACCAGAAATGAGCCTCGTCGCTGAACACAATTCTTCGATAAAAAAGTGGATATTCATCTAACTTAACAGAGCACGCATTTTGGTAATAAAATTCAATAATTTGCAAGCGTTGTTCGTTTGTAAGACGATTCATGATTAAATTATAGACCAAACTGAAGATGTTTGACAGTGACACAAGATACAAAACGTGCGTGAGCTGTCAAAACTAGTGTTGCCAAAAAGATAATAGCAAAAAAATCACTCGTTGTGGCTTCTTCAAGGAAGATGTGTAATTGTCAAAATGTAATTAATAACAATTAAAAGTTAAAACAAATTTCAAATAAATACAAAAAGCTTTTTTTTCATATAACAAAAAATTGTCAAAATGAAAAATTGAACAATTTTCAAATATACACAGCAACGGAAACAACATAATATAAATAGATTTTAATAATTCAATTTCCGTTTTATAGGTATGCGCTACACTAGCTATATCTGCTCTAAGATTTATCCTTTTACTTGTTGGAATGTTTATAATCTGCAGCATTTCTTGTAATTAATTTCCGTACTTAAAATTGCTACATTGCTACAAAAGCGGGATTTTGATTTGAATTAAAACAATGGGATGATAAGGCTGTTTTTGTGAAACTATAGTGTTTCTGTATTTTTGATCTGATCTATGTCCAGCTAATCTAGTCTTCAACTTATTTTTAGTTGTACCTTCATATACCTTCCCACAATTTTCTGTATTATTACCACTGCATGGTTTTCTATAAACTAAATTAGATCTGTCTAATTTTTGTATTTTATCTTTGGTCTTACTATATAATTTGCCTAATGTATTGTACATCGTATGTGCAATTCTATATATTTATTATTGTCAAATATTTTAGATTTTTCTAATCTTTCAGACATTCCGGATACATATGTCAATGACTTATAAATTTTTGGCTCAGAAACAATGACTGAACATCTCCTCTGATATCTATATTGTCTTATTAATTCGCAAGACAAGTGAATGGGGAAACTATTAGCATTTAATATATCTAAAATTATCTTTCTATTTTTCTCATGAAATTCCAAATCACTTATTGATAATATTCTTTCTATTAGATTCTTTGCAGTATTAATAATAATTCGTCTAGAATAATAATTAATTATTCTACTTGAAGAAGTTGGTTTTTGGTACCAATCAATTAATAAGCTATTTATTCTCCGTATTACTAGTGTATCTAAATATGGGAGTCTTGAGTCAGATTCTTTCTCAATTGTAAATTTAATATCCGGGTGATAAGAATTAAATGTTGATAATATAATATCTATTTCGCTTTCTGAAATAATGCAAAATAAGTCATGAACATACTTTTTCATAACTATTGGTTTAATGGTTGATTTTTCAATACATTCATGAAGTAATTTCTGCATTACTATATAGGCCACAATTGGCGAAGCAGGGGATCCAATTCGAAGACCTTTTAGTTGTGTATATATTTTATTATTGCATTGAAAATATCTGTTATCAATTATACAAAACTTTACAATGCGCAAAAACAATTCTTTCCCCATTTTTGTATGTTCTTTTATATTATTCCATTTTTCATCTATAACATTCATGGCAAAATCTACTGGAATACTAGGAAATAATGATACAACATCAAATGACATTAATTTTTCATTATTATCAATTCTTAGAGATTTAATTCTATCTTTGAATTCACAAGAGTTAGCTACATTATATTTCGGATCTACTGTTAATTTTCTTAAAAAATGTGTAATATATTTACACAATTCATAAGAAGGAGAGTTAATACTAGAACAAATAGGTCTTAAGGGAGAATTTTCCCTATGGATTTTAGGTAATCCATATAATCTTGGAGCTATAGCCTGATTAGTTTTAAGTCTATATTTCTCCATACTAGTAATTATCTTCTTTTTGAAAAGTTCTTCAGTAATATCATTATGTAGTCTCTGTAATTTAGTTGTTGGATCCTTACTCATAATTTTATATGTTGTAACATTACTTCCAATATCATCAATCCTTAAATCATAATCATTCCTGTTCATTGCAACAGTCGTATTTCCCTTATCAGCGCCTAAAATAACTATGTTTCTATTACGTCCCAAAAAATTCTCACTAACTTTAACTTTATCCATTAAAAATCTATCCCGATTTGTTAATCTAATTCTACTTAGTTTTTTGGCATCATGAAACTTATTGTAATACAAGTGATCAGCAGGTGGCATTGGGATCTCAATAAAATTTCTATTAGTGGTATTTGGATCTGAAGTCTGGTGAACATCAACACGCTTCCCCTGAATGATTCCAATTTCTCTAATAGTTGTCTACGTGTTCTTTACCCTTGCCAAATTTTCAAATTTGTCTGCATAATACGATGACTTCGCTTGTCTGATTGCTTTGGTTGCGTCTTTTCTAGCCAATCGATAGTTTTCATATAATATATTTGTTTTATATTTCTTCCAACGCCCGTAAGCAACATCGCGCTCTTTCATTAAACGACTAACATACGAGGTAAAATATGGCTTATGTTTACATTTGATTAGCTTCGTTTGTAATGGTATAACTAAGTAATACAAGACCAATACATGGTAGTTCAAAAACGCTCACTGATTGTCGACTGTTGGATAATACTATAATTGGCTCCAATCTATCTTGAAAATCTCTTCTTCTAATATATTTTGATCGGCTCGTTTGAAGTTACGAAAACTTATTATGTTATTATACGGATGAATTGGGATGTTATATGTCATAAAAATGAGATCATGTTTGGAAAAACACGATGCTGATAATTAATCATACATCAAATCATTGGACTCGTTGGAAACAAAGAACAAATCAAGTAATGTACAGGCAGTTGATGAGAAATGTGTTGGGGTGCGTATATTAGTTGGAGTAATGCCCATAAATTTCATATTTTCAATCAAACTTGAATCAGATAGCAGGTCCGAATTGAAATCGCCAGCTATTATTACCTCCGTATAGAGTGGCGTTAGTTCTTCAATTGTGTTATAAAAATGGGATGAAACAATTCGACTATTTGGTCTCTACACGCTACCGGTTAGGAATTTTTTACCATCATAACAGATCTCTAGGAATAAATGTTCAACTTTATCACTGGGTGTCTTGTTATTTGTACTTTTAATTTTGCAAGCCAATTCGGATTTTATGTATATTGCCACGCCGCCGTATCCATCCTCTCTGTCAATTCTGTACATCTTGTACCCATTCAGTGAAACTATAGTGTCTGTAATTGTACATATATATTTTGTTAGCTGTTAGCAGCTCTGTATAAATAAATGAAAGTATATACATGTAAACAATGTGCATGACAAAAAATCTTCTATTGAGCTGCAAGTTACCCTGGTACCTATGTGGAAGTTACGTGGAAAACAAGCATTTTCGCACTAAGTATCAAGTTAAAACTTTGTAAAATATATATGGAATTAACAACAGATATACACTGCCAATCCCATATTTATTTTACAACTATATTTAATGCGAAAATGCTTTTCTACGTAACTTTTAGATAGCTACCCGGATACCTTGCAGCGCAATAAAAGTTTTTTTGTTGCGCATATAAGCGTTAAAACATTCAACTAAGTTAAATTAAATTAGGTTGGGTAAGTTTGTAAACGATGCACGTTGGGAAAAACCTAGTAAAAACGCTCGCATCGCTTATTTTACTTGATAGCGGCATTATTATAAGCGATAAATTTTAGATATGTTTAATATATGTAACTTGTCAGAGAATTATGTGGTATGAAAATTGTTAATGTAAAAGCATTGGACGTTAGTACCCTACACTCGGAAGTCAAAACTTTTAAGCAATTGCACCACATGAAAAATGAAGATATATTAGAAATTTTTGCAATTGATTCCCCTAAAAAATAGAAAATAAAGATACACGTGTATATATAAATAGTTGAAACAAAATTTTAACTGCTGCACAATGATATGATTGTGATTTCATTGGATTCGGCAGATAAATATCCGCTTCACATTAATTGCATTGCAACAGTAAAATATACGGCCATGTCACAGAGTTCAATTCTGTTCGGCAACGGAATTCAATCCACACTAATATGTCAAGCCCTAGCTGGACCATACCGAAGCATAGTAGCGCCGCCAACAGTCTGGACACACCTGACAAATTTGCGTAATTTAGTTTTCTTTCTTAGACACCAGTTTCTGCAGAAATGGGATAAGTTGGATTCCTTTTCCCGATGGAATTGAACTCTGTGACATGGCGGATAGTTTATAAAAAAAATTTTTTTTTGAGTGCCATGTTTGAGAGGCTGTAGATCAATAATTTTTTTTATATATTATATATATCTAGATTACAAAAACTCATGAATAAAAGTAATGCCCGTAACTTTTGGTTTAGCTCCAATGCGAGGGTTTTACTATGTTTTTCCCAACGTGCAATGTATATACTTATGGTTTGCTTTTAAAAACATTCACATGTTTTCAACTACGCAATGGATTTCATTCAATGTTGAAAAATCAAATGAATGCATACACAAGGCGAAATAGAAAGACAAGCCACTTCAACCGAAAAGAAAAAAATACCACATCACTCAAATAAACATAACAGAGTGAAATGTGTACAATAGGGAAATTACTTTTTTTTTATTATTTTAGCAAATATCAAATTTTACATGCCAGAACCAAAATGGCCATAAAAATATAAAGAAACGCCATATTATTTTTATGCTGTTGTCCAAAAAGTTCCCGCACCAAACGAGCTTAAATTTAGTCTATATGTAAAACATTTAAAACCAACCAACCAGTTTTCCTTACCCCTTTACATTTTGATAAAATTTTATACGAATGATGCCTCTGGCAAAACTAATCTAAGCTCACTATTTTGCTTAGTTCGCCAAATATCGCGACTTTAGAATAGAAAAATTCAACAAATATTTACTAAACTGACTTCACAAAAATATGTACGTACATATTTAAAACTATTTATCCTAGATATTTTATTGATTTTGATCAAATTTAGTACAGTATAATTCGTTTATAAGCTACATAGCTTATAGTAGAATTTGCGATATATTCCAAAATATTAATTTTTCTGTCATCTATAAGTTAAATACTTGCAAAATATTTTTTATTAAGTCCATTAGTCCTATAGTCCATTTTCGCTTGTACGAAACCAAGATGTGGCTTGAAATATATTAAATATATGCAAGTTATGGAAGATATAATCCAAAATGCAAAAGTCAAAAATAATATATTTTTAATCATAATTTTATAAAAAATATTACTTATATTGAACTAGAAATTGTTTTTATTTTAGCAATCTTAGTTGCAATTGAGTATATAGGAAGTAATTTCCAAACGTTAGTTTTATTTTTATATTGTTAAGAGCAAGGTTTCGAATTACTACTATATTAGTTGTCATTTGCAGCCAATATCAACAACTATTTATCCGTCGTCATACTGCAAATATGATCACAATTTCATTTAAAAAAATTCTGCTACTAAAAATTGTTGTACTATGGTACCATATTACTTAAGAAATTGTAAGGCGAGCTTACAATTTCTAGCAGCACATATACATAAATAGTATTCAATTCGTTCTATTATTCAATAATCAAACTAATTTTTTTACTACAGTAGCACTCACTCTGATTTTTTAAACTAAATATTCCTAGTATTAATTTTATTTTCTTTTACTATGAATATATGTTGGAAGCAATTTGAATTTTATTTTACTGGCAGCAGCATTTTATGCTACTGGCAGTTAAAAAAATCGATTTGCTAAAAAAATCGATTTGCTGCTAAGAATTTTTTTTCTGTTTTATTTCTTTGTTTTTTATTTTTGTTTGTAATTGTCTGCGGTGAAAGAACTTCAAAAGTATAATTATTTCGTATGGAATATGGTATATAGGTGTTATACTACATATATGTACTTACATACATATGAATATTAGGGTGTCGTTAAAAATTCAAATTTCCCGGACGCCCCAAAAACCTTCCTTTTGATAAAATAGAAACATAAGTTGCTGTTTTAATTTTTTAAACAAATAGAAAAGTTGGCTGCGCCACGCCCATAAAAAGTAATATTTATTTTTACCCCTTTCCTGTTAACCGATTGATCTGAGATTTGGTAAACACATTTACTTTTGATGACTATACAGTTTTCTAATTAGAAAAGCAGGCTTCGCCCATAAAAAGTAATAATTATTTTTACCCCTTTCCTTTGATTTGGTTGATAACACTATTTTATAGTGAAAAAAGTTGGCTGCGCCACGCCCATAAAACGTAATAATTATTTTTACCCCTTTCCTTTGATTTAGTGTATAAGACAATTTTGTGGTAAAAAAAGTTGGCTGCGCTACGCCCATAAAATGTAATATTTAACCGATTGATCTGAAATTTGGTAAACACCTTTACTTTTCGTGAAAATACAATTTTTTTCTTGTTTGGGTGAAATCTAGTAGTCAAAAATTTACTCACTTCCTGTTGACCGATTTGTATGATGAAGATACGATTATGTGAATTCACCTCTATATGGATATCAAATGAAAGGGTTTTAATAAATTAAAAACGAAAATTTTACTAAGCGTTTCACAAACTTTTGCTTGAAAAAATATCTCCTACTTCTCAGGAGATCAAAAAATCTAGTTATTTCGCTTAATATTGTAAAAATAAACAATGTACGTTCCATAAGATGGTTTAAATATTCTTACTAATTTATACCTATGTAAAAAATTTTATACTTTGAATTTGTTTGCGTATTTTTTGAGATGGCATATTTTAGTACATAAAAAAATATTTTTCAATTTTAACATATTTTGTTCAAGTAAAATTCTCTTATTTGAAAAAATATGTTATTTTGAAAATTTCGAGTCGTTCATCGGGTGTAGGGCTAGGGATCAATGTTCTGTCTTTAGTTATTAAAAATTGTGCACACATCGCGGGCTTTTGCGGTTCAAGTTCGAAATTTTTAGAAAAGTTAGTAATATACCTGATGAATAAATTGGTCTAAACTTACAAATAGTTGTCCGATTTGCACAAATCGTTTGCTCAAATCAAAGAGTAGATCCTCTGCTTTAAGAAACTTGCTTAAAGTACACTGTTTCCATTTAAAAAGTTTGCGTAAGTTGCACAAAATCTAAAGCAAGATTATAGAATATTTTTTAGCTATTTTCCAGTCAGTGGTTTTTGTCATAGATACGAAATTCTGAAAGGGTTGTGTAATTAGTATCGGTTTTAATAAACATTTGAATTTAAATCGACTAGATTTCGGTACAATGTACATTAAAGTGGTTCGACCTCCATACAAAATAAAAAAGTTGAGCCAGTCACCCCCTAGGATTAAAGATTAGTTAAAAACAATTCCAAAAATATTTTTTTGAATTTTTTGCCACACCTCTAGATACCGCCCTTATAGTTTTTTGTACACTGCGTCGCTATTTGTAGTCCGATCACAACATATTATATATCGTTATTCATGGCTTGCCTGTGGCTTCAATTTTGCTTTTGGTGACTTTTTAATCCGACACCAAATTTCCAAATGTCCAATTTTTTGCACATAACAAGAAATCCCTTCTAAAACTTAGTATGTATAGCTTTTAATGTGCTCACTTTTATGACACGCCCAAAAATTACGACCCATTTTTCTTTTACAAATACACATTAAATTAAAACAGAATGAAACTTATGTCAATGAAACTTTTAGAACTGTAAAAAGAGTTTTTGACACGACCCCAAATAAAGCACATTTTGTTTTTCATATATATCTCCGCCATATAAGGTCCGATCTTATCGTATCGTATATCGTTTTGTATGACTTGACTGTGGCTTAAATTTTGCCTCTGGAGACTTTTTAAACCGACATAATATTCTGGGTGCCACTTATGCCATCTGGGATTATTCCCCCTAATGTCCAATTTTTTGACGTGGCAAGTAAGCCCCTCTAAAATTTTGTATGTCTAGCTTTTAATATACTCACTGTTATGTCATGCCTCACACTTAATACCATTTTGCTTATAATGGGTGATTTTATAAGAACTATCGGAAAGTAAAAAAAAAACACATAAAATTCAGAAAAATGCATGAAATATTTATTTGGATCGATAGTTGGGTCGATCTAATTTAATGTTTGAAGATTATTTCATGCAAATGTTGGCCGCGGCTGCGCCTCAAATGGTCCATCCGCTTAGTCCAATTTTGGCATACTCTTTCCAACATTTCGGCCGGTATCTCACGAATAATGTTGGCAATGTTGGCTTCCAGTGCGTCAATCGAAGCGGGCTTGTCACTATAGACATTAGCCTTAACATAGCCCCACAAAAAATAGTCTAGAGGCATTAAATCGCACGATCTGGGCGGCCAATTGACTGGTCCCAAGCGTGAAATAAACTGTTCACCGAACTCGCCTCTCAATTGGTCCATTGTTTCGCGTGCTGTGTGGCATGTGGCGTTGTGGTAGGTCGTTTGGCTTCAATTCTTGCACCAGCTGTATCTTATAAGGCTTCACACCCAAATCCTTCCGCAAAATTTTCCACGTAGTGGAGTAACAGAGGCCCAATTGCTGCGAACGGCGCCGAATCGATAATTCACGGTCATCACCAACACTGGCCGATACGGCTGCGATATTTTCTTCAGTTCGCACTCTACGTAAACGTGTTGGTGGTTTAATGTCCAACAATGTAAATTTGGTGCGAAATTTTTTTACAATAGCCCGAATAGAAGCCTCAGTAGGTCGATTAAACTGACCATAAAATGGAAGAAGCGCGCGATGAACTTTCTTAACAGAGCACGCATTTTGGTAATAAAATTCAATAATTTGCAAGCGTTGTTCGTTTGTAAGACGATTCATGATTAAATTATAGACCAAACTGAAGATGTTTGACAGTGACACAAGATACAAAACGTGCGTGAGCTGTCAAAACTAGTGTTGCCAAAAAGATAATAGCAAAAAAATCACTCGTTATATACATATATATCAATATATATATCAAGCCCTATTTTCGATTTAATCATAAGCGACATGTTGTAAAAATACATTTTTTGTTTTAATTAAAATTTCATAGTTCAGAATTGTCAAAAATCCAAAATTGTTGATAACTTTTAAAATATTTTATCGTAAAAAAAATTTTATCGTAAGCGACAATTTATGTACATATGTAAAACATATTTGAATAGAATAAAAACACTGATCCTGAAAACTTTAATTTTTGTCGCTTACGATTAAATCGAAAATAGAGCTCGATATTACATCGCTTATCGTGGTTTATGGTTTGCGAATATTGTGATTTATGGTTTATATTCTAGAATATTAAAAAAAAATATTTTCAACAAATTACCTTTCATATAAGTTTCGACAAAAGCACTTTTGTTGATATTTTAAATTGCAATTTTTAACGATGATGGTTTTCTTCTTGCATTCGGTTTTGTTCTAAAAGCTATACGTACAAAATTTTGGAATGGCTTACTTTCCATGTTAAAAAAATTGGCAATATGGGGGAAGGAGCCAGATGGCATACGTGGCATTTGAATTTGATGTTGGTTTAAAAAGTCACCGAAAGCCACAGTCGTCATAGAAAACGATATGCGATACGATAAAATCCGTCTTTATATAACGGCGCTACATATAAAAAACAAAAAAACTGTGTTTTGGGCGTGGCAAAAACTCTTTTTTACCGTTCTAGAAACTTCATTGATATAAGTTTCATCCCAGGGCGCGATTGTTGCTCTTTTTTGTTTTGTATGTTGATCGACTTGTTTTAATTTAATATGTTTTTGTAAAAGAAAAATGGGTCTTACTTTCTGGGCGTGGCATAAAAGTGAGTATATTAAAAGCTGGATGTACTAAGTTTTAGATGGGCTTTCTAGTCACGTGCAAAAAATCGGACATTAGAGGGGAACGATCCGAGATGGCGTAGCTGGCGCCCAGAATTTGGTGTCGGATTAAAAATTCACCGAAGGCAAAACTGAAGCCATAGGCAAGCCATGAATAACGATATGCAATATGTTATGATCGGACTAGAAAATACAAACTCAAATCGCTGCTAGCAAATATTCATAGTAAAACAAATTAAAATTTATACTAGAAATATTTAGTTCAAAAATTCTGAGTGTGTGCTGCTATACTACATAAATATATTTTGATTATTCTACTATGAGGTGTTATTACTACTAGAAATTGCAAACTGGTGTTACAATTTTTGTAGTAACTGCGAACGTTTAGTACAAATATTTCTAGCAGCAAAACGATTTAAAATGATAAAATTTCATATTTATTGTATAGTCATACGTAAGAGAGTTCAACTGTTGCATATTTAAACCCTGGTTAAAAGTAATAAATATATGGGAATTCGCATATAAGCCAAAAATTGGCTTATATAAAAATCAAGATAGTCTAATTCTCCTTATAGTCCACAAACTGGTTGCAAATGAGGCAATGGACTATAAGCGAATTTTACTGTATGAATTATGCCTCTGACAAAACTACTATTAGGGACTGTTCACATAATACGTAACGCTCCAGTGTAGGGTGGAAGGGTGGGGGTTAAGGATTTGTTACAGACTAGATAATTTATGCCGAAAAGGGGGGGGGGGGGGGATTGAAAGCTCTGAAAATAGCGTTACATAATATGTGAATAGCCCCTTAGTGCAAAATCTGAGCTCATTACTTTGCCTAGTTCGCGAAATATCGCAACTTTAAAATAGGAAAATTCATCAAAAATTTACAAAACTGACTGCACAAAATTATGCATATATGTACTTAAAACTACTTATCTTAGATATTCCATTAAGATGTCATATTAAAGAGCACAAAATAGCCCTTGAAATGACATACGCCTTGGTTTTATTTTGCATTATTCAGAGGTCAAATTTTACGGACATTATGTTCGCGGGCGTTTTTCTCGAAGAATTATATTTATAAATTTCTGAAAGAAATACATGTTAAGGGCCCCGTGATTGTGTGTGTTGGGGCTGGGTTTGCGGCTATGGCGGGTTGTCCTAGAATTTGAAAACTTTTATATGTTCTCTTTATTCTGTGACAATCTGTCGTGGCAGCGGGTTCGACTTCGACATACACAAGGAGTTGGTAGTCTCCCATCGTGCGCGTACCCAGGTGGCGGATAGGGGGAGGCATGTCAACGGCCAACTTAATGCGCTGCACAAGCGGTTACCTGTGCCGCTGGCATGGCTCGGGTCAGGCCTAGGGCTGGGTGGTCTCAATAAAGCAGGGGAACACGCAGAGCTATGCCTGGCCAATGCCCTATACTCATGCATCAATCTCACACATGTCATCTCCGCGGAAAGGCGCGCAACTCTACTAGGTTGCCGTCTGGCCCGGATGAAACCATATGAGAGGGGTCATTCCTAAAGCGACTCCCGATCGCGATCGACATTCCACCATGAATGAACTCTCGGTAGGGAATCGCCCTTTGGCATCATGGGAGCCATATGATACACCTTTAGCCAAGTGAATGTACCCGCACTTCACTCGGGAGTGCTCCAAACAGGTACTCTCGTTCGAGACGGACATTCCACCATAAATGAGCTCTCGATGGGGAGTCTGCCAGTTGGCACCCTGCGAGTCATGTGATACACCTACAGGTGATCACAGGGCCCACCGGGAGCCAATGGAATGACGCGCTTCCCTTTGTAGTGTTGTTTCTGTATAGGACCCGCGGACCAAAACTATCCCACTTGTAAGGCAAGGTGGTAGGTAGCTGTGCCGAGGTCCTGGATGGCTGGTCAGTGGTTAAAGAATACTCAGTCGCTAACAGCTCCCCTCCGACGCCAGGGCACGGGTCGGTTGTAATAGTCAGTCGCCTAATCCATGTACGCCGTCCATGCATGGATGGTCCAACCCCTTACGCGCTTATTCGTGGGAATCATATGAATAATCAACAAACAAAAACAAAACCAACAAAAACATCTGGGGCAAGCGGCCGGGCGGACAAAACCGTACCGGCTGACTGTCCCACACCCCTTGCGATTCCATTCGCAAAAGCAAGGTTACTGCGCAGCGTGTCCTTGGACGTAAGCCCAAGTACATCAGCTGCACACAAAAACCGCGCTGACGATAAATCAGTGGTCTTGAAATCGGGTGCGCCGGCTGGGAAAATCTCAGCTGTGCCACATGCACCCTCCTTAAAATCTACCGCTGGTGCGCCTGCTGAACCAAGTTCAGTTGTGCCACATGCACCTGCCAAGAAACAACAACCCGGTGCGCCGG
Organism: Panzeria rudis; assembly: GCA_956483635.1. Lineage (NCBI taxonomy): Eukaryota > Metazoa > Arthropoda > Insecta > Diptera > Tachinidae > Panzeria > Panzeria rudis. The sequence goes on along the minus strand of OY101448.1, from coordinate 91,123,233 downwards.
ATGGACCAATTCCAGCTGTGCCACATGCACCCACACAAAATATGAAAGCGGATGCGCCGGTTGTATCAACTGTGCCAAATGCATCTGCCACAACAACAGCAAGGACTCAACTACGTGATCGGAGTTTCCTGACACGTAAGGCCTTCTCCGAATTACGGGCTGCTCGACGCTACATCGAGCAGTTAGGCAACAAACTGGCCGAGACCATGACTGGTGAAGAGAAATCTTCGCTAGCCTGGGCTAAGGCCCACTTAGCTGCGCTAGAAGGCTCCTTCCACGGTGATGCCGCAACATCTGTGCTGAAACGGCAAAGATCGGGGGAGGAATCGCTCCAGCAACGTACGCAGCCTACTAGCAAGCGTCCCAGGCTGGGGGAAAATAGGATCATAAGCACACCTTACAGCGAGGTTGCTAGAAACCCGCTGATAAGGGCTGTTCTTGACCGCAGCAACGCTGACGAAGCAATCAACCACGAAAAGTGGAGATTGATCTGTCAGAAATTGCTAGAATCCTACCTGCAGGATCTCAGCGAGAGCCAGGGACCCTCGCCAAAATTTAACGACGCCGGCTGGTTTCAGGGGCACGTAAAGCTAGTATCGTGCATGGATCAACGGTTAGCATCCAAGCTTAAGCTCGTCGCAGAAGCTTTAGGGGAAGTGTGGCCCGGCGCGAGACTGGAATTGGTCTCGGTCAGCGAAATACCTCGCAGGCCGAGAGGAATTGCAATTATTCCGGCGGAACCACACGACCCAGCGGCGATCCTGGACATCTTCCGGAGAGTTAACCGTGATCTGTCAACCAGTGACAGGGTTTTCGATTCGGTAGGTGCCCGCAGGAAGGTGATCGTGATCCTTAATAAGGAGAAGTTGGCGTTGCTCCGGGAAAGGCAGGGCTTGGTATACTATGGGTTTATGGGTATCAGGCTTCGCTTATACCGGGGCGATGACATGCGCGATCCCGAAGCCACCAGCGGCCCACTGGTAGGGCCGCAAGTTGAAGGCTCTGAGGGCATAGTTAACTCGGAGGCCATGGTTGAACCCGCGGAGTCGGTCACTTCGGGGTGCTCGCAATCAGACTCATGTCTGGTTGGAGAGCTCCTCGAGGTACTAGTGTTCGCAGACGACGAAGACTCTCACCTGAATGCAGGAGATGACGAAATCGATGTCAAGTATGACCCCGATGTTGACAATGGCGAAGTTAGTACAAATTAATCTTCACCACTCCAAGGCAGCCTCAGCTGATCTAACCCTCCGCCTAGCAGAAAGGGGATGATATTGCGCTAATCCAGGAGCCGTGGACCAATAACGGCAAGATTCTTGGACTCAGCGCCAGTGGCTACAAACTACTGTATGCAGCAAGCTCAGGTAACAATGACAAAACCATTAGATCCTGTATTTTAGCGAAAGCCAGCCTCAACATCTTCATTCTCTCTAATTACAGTGATGAAGATACGGTTACTGCAGCATGGGAGACAGGGGAATCCACCATATGGATTCTGTCCTGCTATATGGCTCACGACCACATGAATCCACCACCACACACCTTGGTCCATAAGATGGCGAGAGCAGCAAAAGAGAGGGGCATACCCATTTTAATGGGCGCCGACGCAAACGCGTACCACCATATCTGGGGCAGCTCAGATACCAACGCAAGAGGTGAGTGCATTTTTGACTTCATTCTAGATAACAACCTAGTAGTTCTAAATCGGGGTTCAGAACCCACCTTTGCGGTCTCTAACAGGCAGGAGGTCTTAGACATAACACTTGTCAGCACGAGACACGCACATCTGATTCAGGGTTGGACAGTCTCAACAGACTGCTCCTTTTCTGATCACCGCTATTTGGTATTTTCCATCAGCATAGCCAACAGAGTTACAAGATCTTATTTAAACAGACGTAGAACGAACTGGGAGGAACACAACAACAATCTTACCAGTCTAATTGCGCGCCCTCCAACCATAGAGGTAGCAGCAGACATTGATAAAGCAGTAGACAAATTAACCAATGCGTTTAAGGAGGCCACCATGGTGGTCTGATAATATTGCAGAATCTCGTAAGAGATTCTGCAATATTATCAGACCCCCGTGAACAAATTTAAGAACCTTGTCAGGAACGCTAAACGCAAGTCTTGGAAGGAATTCTGCAGCAATGTAGAATCCTTCTCCGAGACTAGCAGACTGCGTAAAATCCTAGCTAAACACCCATCCATACCTGGATTTATCCAGAAATCGGACGGCAATTGGATCAACAGCTCCTTGGAGACTCTAGAGGTCCTGGTTGACATCCACTTTCCAGGCTGTCTACCCTACACGGAAGCGCGAAACGCGGCTTTTCCTACTAGCCAGTCCCCTGTATCCATAGAAATTACTGTGGACAAGTTACACTGGGTTATTAAAAGTTTCCATCCGTACAAATCACCTGGTCCGGATGGCATAATCCCTGCAGATCTGCAACACAACTTAGATCGTGCTACCCGCTGGCTAATTAGGATATACAGGGCCTATCTTTCATGGTCATTGGAGTCCATACGCAGACGATGTTGCGGTGGCGATATCTGGCTTCCATCTAGACAGGGTAACACAAAGGATCTCATTGACTACTGCACTCCGAAGCCCTCCTTCAGGAAAGAATTCCGATACTCCTTGACGGGGGACTTTTCCCCAACACCACACGGGGCCATACACATTTACACCGATGGCTCCAAATGGGGAACGAGAGTTGGCGGGGGTGTCTATATCGCGGAGTTCGGGATCAAAATGTCTTTCAGACTCCCGGACGAATGTAGCATCCTACAAGCAGAAATATCTGCCATCAAACGAGCAATATATTGGCTAAGGTTTTACCGGATATCAAATGCCGATGTTCAGATCATAACCGACAGTCAACCGGCGATTAAAGCACTCACTGGTGTGTACACCACATCCAGTCTAGTCCTGGAATGCCGCACAGCACTTAACACGATGGCGAGCAATCTAGGTATCACCCTCAGATGGGTACGCGGGCACGAGTCCGTTTCAGGCAACATCATTGCGGATGATCTGGCTAAGAGGGGAACCTTGCTTCGGGATGTCGATATTGACAATCTCTGCGGGCTCCCACTCTCATCTTGCTGGAAACAAATTGACGCTGCCTTCTTTCAGTTGGCTCAAACCAGATGGTACAATGAACCAACTTGCTCTACTGCGAGAACAATCTGGCCTCGCCTTGACTCAAACAGAACTAAACAACTTCTAGATTTCACGAAACCACACCTGCGCAACCTCATGGCCACGGTCACGGGGCACTGCACCTTTGGAACCCACGCTAGACGTATGGGTCTCCCATACAATGACTACTGCACAAGCTGTAATGACGTAGAAGAAGAAGAGAATGTAATGCACCTTTTATGCCTTTGTCCAGCTCTGGAGGACCACTGCCTTCGCCTACTGGGCAAAAGACTCTTCGGTAGCCTCTCCGAGTTCTCAGAAATAGAACTCAAGAGCATAAGTTCCTTCATTAGGAGCAGCGGGTGGTTCACTCGCTGACTACCCAAATGGCGTTTTTAATTCATGAACGACCCTTCCTGCACGGAACTCCGTACGCCTTACCTCTCTCTCTCTCTTCTCTTCTAACTAACTTCTAATATCTTTATTAACTCCTCTCCTTTCACTCTATTTGATACACTGTCCTGTTCTCTCTTTCCTTTTCTTTACAGGTATCACAAAGGGACCATTATTAGTGGACCCAAGTGGGCTGGAACCCTTTCCTTATAATTTTCACCAGCAACCTGATAACCTAACCTAACCTAACCTACATGTTAAGGGCAACTTTGTGCCCTTTAACATGACACCTTAATGGAATATCTAGGATAAGTGGTTTTAAATACATACATATTTTAGTAAAGTCAGTTTAATCATTTTTGAGGAATTTTCCTATTCTAAAATCGCGATATTTGGCAAGCTTAGCAAAATAGTGAGCTTAGGTTTTGCACCAATAGGGGAGACTGGGGCAGCTTCGTCTTTGGGGTACCTTCGGCAAAGACGTTTTCGTTGTGAAGCACCCATTGTACATCAATGACTATTGATGTTAATTTAGCGAAAATTTAAATAAAGAACTCCAACAAAGTTTGCCTGTTCTAGCTTACGAACTAGCTTAGCTACACGTGTTTTCGTCTTGTTGCAAGTGTTTTTGTAATATTTTGATTCTATTTTGTAAGTATTTTGTCTTTGAAAATTTTAAATAATTAAAATAGGTTTTACAAAACAACATTAAGAATTATGCTATTTGCCTAGAAAATAAATGAAATGTAAATCTTTGTAGAATATTAAAATTATAAAAAAGAAAAAAGTGTAGAAGTGTTTTCGGGGTAGATTCGGCGTCTTAATTGGGGTGTTTTAAATTGGGGCGAAATAGAACTTAAGCAACGAAGTTCCTCGAAACTACTTTCAACTTCACGCAGACGCGCCAAATATTTATTTTAAGTATTTATTTTAAGAGTACAAAAACAGAAATCTGTTTATTTTTCATTAATTTAATCCAGCTAATAAATAAATATGTACATTGCATTTATTTATATGATCGATGAATGTGTCCCGTCAAAAGTCGCACCTACCCCGGCATGGGGCACATTCAGCGAAAATGACTTTTTCTGCTAGTTCTCAAAAATAAGTATTTAATATTAAGTGTTGATAAAACTTTGTACCAATATCTTATTATTCAATATCCAAGGATAACAAAAACCGATAACATTTTTAAATCTGTCAAATACTTTCTTAGATTAAGAGCTTTAAAGAAAAAGTGGCGAAGCTGCCTCAGTCTCCCCTATTAGTTTTTCCAGAGGCATCATGCATACTCAATTTTATTAAAATGTAAAGGAGTAAGGAAAACTGGTTGGTAGGTTTTATATCTTTGGACACATAGACCAAACTTAAACTCGTTTGGTGCGGAAATATTTTGACAACATCAAAAGGTAAGATTGCGTTTCTTTATATTTTTTATGGAAATTTTGGCTAGGGCATTTAAAATTTAATATGTATTTGCAAAAATAGCAAAAAAGCATCCCCCTAATGTACGTGTTTTAAGGCGGCTGCTAGACAGATCAATATTTATCTTCAATGTGTTTGTGTGCGTTTGTTATGAAAATGAAAATCATTTTGATATTCTTCAATATTTCCCCTCCGTATATGTGTATCAATTTTTTGTAAACAAACATACACAAACACATATGTTGAAGCTGAGTATTGACCTGTCTGGCATTCGCTGAACATTCATCCAAATCGGTTGGATAGTTTCCGAGATGCAGAAATTTTCCCCCAAATCACCTTGATACTAATTTTAAAAAAATATATAGCCTAGTGCCCTCTTAGACGCAGAAGAATCTATGTTTACAAGTTAATCAAAATCGGCGAAGCAGAAATAGCCCATTTGCACCCGTCGTCGTTAATACAGGCAGAAATTGCTCTTCTGGTCCTAGTTTTGAAAAATATATAGCCTATGTGTTCTTTTGTACGCAGATATATCTATGTTTTAAATTTCATCAAAATCGGTTGGATAGTTTTGGAGAGGCAGAAATTGCCCCTCTCCCCTCCGCTATTAATAATCGTTTTAAAAAAATATAAAGTCTTTGTGCTCTTTTGTACGCATATCAATCTATGTTTTAAATTTCATAAAAATCGGTTAAATAGTTTCGGAGAGGTATGTATTACCCCTCTGCCGCCTTCTGTGCCCCTCTTGGACCTAGTTTTGAAAAATATAAAGCTTTTGTGCACAGATCTATCTATTTTTCAAATTTCAGCAAAATCGGTTAAGTAGTTTCGGTGAGGCAAAAATGCCCCTCTGCCCGCTCAGTTTTTAAAATAAATAAAGCCTTTGTGTTCTTTTAGACGTAACTCTATATATGTTTCAAATTTCATCAAAATCGGTTCAGACGTTTAGTCGATAAAGCGTAACAAACTAACAAAGTTACTTTCACATTCCGAAGAAGACGGACGGGCGGACAGACTGTAGGGAGGGGGGGGGGGGGAAACAGATGGACTGGAGGGCGAACAGCGTACTACCGTTAATAGGGTTTTGTTTTTCTTTTGAGTACGGAACCTTAAAACTCTTGCTTTAATAGATCTCTGCTAAAACGTTAATAAATATTTTCTGGGTATGAGGGGTTAACCGCTCCTCGACCCTGTTCTAACCTTTAAACGGTCATATACCCTATGACCGTTTAAAGGTTCCATTCTTCATTTTGTTGAAATCATTTTAAAAATCGGACCAGTAGTTCCGGAGATTACCTCTTACAAACATACAAACTTTTCCTCTTTATAATATTAGTATAGAAAGAAAGATGTGTTGAATGTTTTTGAAAAACTGATTGTATAATAAATAACCTGTCTATTGTGTAGTGAAGTTTTTTTATACTTGTATTTAAAAAATTTGAAACTTCAATAAAAATATGAAGTGTGCATATCCATATATTTCACTCCAACAAAAAAAAATTATTCGTTTACTTTTAATTTTGTGGACTTTTTTCTTTTGACAATAAGTGAGTGATTTTAAATACTACATGTCCAGTTCAATAAATATATTTTCGTGTTTTTGTGTAGAACAGAACACATATACTATTTGATTGTTTTCTTGGACAACGAATCCAGTAGAAATGTTAATAAATTATCCTGCTTTGGTTCAGATTTGTACGATTTTGTTGCCAATTGCAACATATGATTAGGGTTGCCATCCGTTGTCCTTTCCGCGGACACCGTCATCTCTTTTAAGGCGTCCTGGATGGTCCTACTTCTTTTTTAGCAATTGTCCGGAGTTGTCCTACTTTTTACACTTAAGTGTTTGCAGCTGCTTAATTATTTTCAAGGCTTATTTTTCTGCTTAATAACAACTGAGAGGTGTTTTATATAACAACGCATTACAGCACAAGGTTATCTACCTCGTATAAAATGCAAAGTAGAGCCTAAAACTGAAGACTACAAAGTCAATTAACAAAACTTCCCGATAGGGAGCATAGATCGAAATCGCAAAAATTACTGATTACTAATTTAATGAAAGATTTGATGATTTGGTACTGAAACATTTATGTTTATCGACAATGCTTGATCTTGCAAAAAAAAAAAAAATAATAACGTCTACTACTTCTATGTCAAAAACTCGTCTTATTGAGTTAGTTCACCTTAATCTAGCTTTATATTCTCCAACTATGTATTGCTAACGCGGTTACTCTTACACCTTGTAGAAGTTGTGTTAAATCTACAAAAAGTACACAGAAAAAATTATGATAGCTTTTTTTTAAACAAACATGTTTTTGAAACTGATTTTAAATCTTTATTATTGTCTCTATTTAGTTTGATAAATAATTTTGTTTGACTTATTATTTCATTTCATTTACCTAACGCCAATGTTAGCAACCTGATAAAATTATGAAATTCTTTGATTTATTTTTTATATTTCTCTAAAACATTTTTTGATTGAAACAATTTGTTTATTGAAAAAATCAGAATTTTTTTTCAAACAAATTATTACAAATTTTTGCATTTGAATCTACAAATTTCTTTATAGGACCTAAATTGAAAAAATTTACATTTGATTCAGGGAATTTGGTATTTGAAGAGAAAAATTAGTTTTTTCGGTGTAGGCTTTGGCGCCCTTGTCCAGACTAACCCGTAATTCTTCTAAAGAAGAAATAGAGAGATACCTAAGCAATTATAGTACATCTAAAGAGACATATCCGCTTATTTTCTGGCGCAATGGCGTCATATACATAAACTAGAAAACAATTGTCAGCCGCGATTTAATTTTCAAGTGAGTTCGATCATTTTCTACTGCATGACTTGTTCAAACAGACTTATGAAATCGTCTTCCTCCGAAAAATTTAAGAATGATTAGTTTTTTAAACAAAAATTGTATTCATATTGGAGCATAATTATAGTAAAAACAAGGTATACTTTAAGAGTATACAACCAATATTTTGTATGGCAATACTGGCTTTAAATTTTTAAAGTAAACTTTGTTTAGGGCTATGAATATGCGCCATTGATTTTAAATACTGATAACTTTTATCCCTGCAATGATGTATAATTACAAAAAATAACTCAACTTCTGTTTTGTGTATTTGACCTTTAATTTAAATTCACGAAGCGTATCAGTATCGGCGATACTTTTTCTGAGTACCCGGTCAAAGAGCGTATCCATAGTTGCCTACATTTTTTCATGATTTTTTTTAGTTCTCTATTAAATTTCGTACGTATTTCATCGTCTGTTTATATGCTGAAATTTATATTTTTTCGGCAATAATTCAATACAAAGATTTTATAAAAAATTGCAACAAAATGAAGTCATGCAACTAATTTCATAAAATATTTCATCGTGTAAATTCAGTCTTATGTCGAAACTTTTGCATTGTTGGAAGCACAGTATTGTCGTTGTTTATAACAATATTGGCCTCTTTTTTGGGCCAAACGTCCTCGTTTTTTGTGGTTGTCGTCTTCTTTTTCTCAAAATGGAAATGGCAACCCTACATATGATCAACACAATTGGACAGGCTTCATCTACATGCCTTGAATAACAGTAGGAATTCGAGGAAAATCTCGTTAGTACTGGCTATTTTTTTGAAATCAGTTTACGATTTAATTAATAAATGTATGTAACTATTTTATGTTATTTTTCTCACATTTTATCTTTTGAACTTTCAGAAACGCCTTCAACACAGACAGATTGTTATTTTCAGTGGCCAAGAAAAAAGAAGCGCACGAGTGGAACAATCGAGCAATGTATCATCGCCACCGTCATCATTAAGGTCACCATTATTATCAACACACGATTGACAAGAAAGAAATGACATCAGTGAAGAAACTGGGATGGAAAATGACTTCTTCGTTTTAAAATATAACCAATTCTTCAATAATTTTTTATACTGTGCATATGTAGTATATATTTTCATGTTTTATAAATAAAAAAATATATTTAAAGCAATTAATGTTTTATACATTTAATTTATAGCCTTATGATGACCTGCATGCAGGGATTGACCAGTTAAAATCAAAAGAAGGTTCCCCGATTGAAATTTCATTGACATTGCCCGATGTTATAGCCTTATGATGACCTGCATGCAGGGATTGACCAGTTAAAATCAAAAGAAGGTTATCCGATTGGGATTTCATTGAGATTGCCCGATGGGGAGCTTATAGGGATATGCTCATCCGATCCCAATTACTTTTCTGCGTTACATCTCAATTCAGGGCACCGATTGGGCACCCCAGTCGGTTCTCAATTGGGTGCACATGAAAATTTCTACTCGGGTTCTTCTTTTTTTTTCTTAAACTGGCTCTATTTAATCCATTTTTGATCCGTCGGTACGAATTCGCAACGACGTGTAGGTACGAAATGGATACGACATGTCGGTACGAAATCGTAACGATATGTAGGTAAGATTTCTTAACGAATTCGTATTGAAATGTAAAGGAGTAAGGAAAACTGGTTGGTAGGTTTTATATCTTTGGACACATAGACCAAACTTAAACTCGTTTGGTGCGGAAATATTTTGACAACATCATAAAGGTAAGATTGCGTTTCTTTATATTTTTTATGGAAATTTTGGCTAGGGCATTTAAAATTTAATATGTATTTGCAAAAATAGCAAAAAAGCATCCCCCTAATGTACGTGTTTTAAGGCGGCTGCTAGACAGATCAATATTTATATTCAATATATGTGTTTGTGTGCGTTTGTTATGAAAATGAAAATCATTTTGATATTCTTCAATATTTCCCCTCCGTATATGTGTATCAATTTTTTGTAAACAAACATACACAAACACATATGTTGAAGCTGAGTATTGACCTGTCTGGCATTCGCTGAACATTCATCCAAATCGGTTGGATAGTTTCCGAGATGCAGAAATTTTCCCCCAAATCACCTTGATACTAATTTTGAAAAAATATATAGCCTAGTGCCCTCTTAGACGCAGAAGAATCTATGTTTACAAGTTAATCAAAATCGGCGAAGCAGAAATAGCCCATTTGCACCCGTCGTGGTTAATACAGGCAGAAATTGCTCTTCTGGTCCTAGTTTTGGAAAATATATAGCCTATGTGTTCTTTTGTACGCAGATATATCTATGTTTTAAATTTCATCAAAATCGGTTGGATAGTTTTGGAGAGGCAGAAATTGCCCCTCTCCCCTCCGCTATTAATAATCGTTTTAAAAAAATATAAAGTCTTTGTGCTCTTTTGTACGCATATCAATCTATGTTTTAAATTTCATAAAAATCGGTTAAATAGTTTCGGAGAGGTATGTATTACCCCTCTGCCGCCTTCTGTCCCCCTCTTGGACCTAGTTTTGAAAAATATAAAGCTTTTGTGCACAGATCTATCTATTTTTCAAATTTCAGCAAAATCGGTTAAGTAGTTTCGGTGAGGCAGAAATGCCCCTCTGCCCGCTTAGTTTTTAAAATAAATAAAGCCTTTGTGTTCTTTTAGACGTAACTCTATATATGTTTCAAATTTCATCAAAATCGGTTCAGACGTTTAGTCGATAAAGCGTAACAAACTAACAAAGTTACTTTCACATTCCGAAGAAGACGGACGGGCGGACAGACTGTAGGGAGGGGGGGGGGGGAACAGATGGACTGGAGGGCGAACAGCGTACTACCGTTAATAGGGTTTTGTTTTTCTTTTGAGTACGGAACCTTAAAACTCTTGCTTTAATAGATCTCTGCTAAAACGTTAATAAATATTTTCTGGGTATGAGGGGTTAACCGCTCCTCGACCCTGTTCTAACCTTTAAACGGTCATATACCCTATGACCGTTTAAAGGTTCCATTCTTCATTTTGTTGAAATCATTTTAAAAATCGGACCAGTAGTTCCGGAGATTACCTCTTGCAAACATACAAACTTTTTCTCTTTATAATATTAGTATAGAAAGAAAGATGTGTTGAATGTTTTTGAAAAACTGATTGTATAATAAATAACCTGTCTATTGTGTAGTGAAGTTTTTTTTATACTTGTATTTAAAAAATTTGAAACTTCAATAAAAATATGAAGTGTGCATATCCATATATTTCACTCCAACAAAAAAAAATTATTCGTTTACTTTTAATTTTGTGGACGTTTTTCTTTTGACAATAAGTGAGTGATTTTAAATACTACATGTCCAGTTCAATAAATATATTTTCGTGTTTTTGTGTAGAAGAGAACACAAATACTATTTGATTGTTTTCTTGGACAACGAATCCAGTAGAAATGTTAATAAATTATCCTGCTTTGGTTCAGATTTGTACGATTTTGTTGCCAATTGCAACATATGATTAGGGTTGCCATCCGTTGTCCTTTCCGCGGACACCGTCATCTCTTTTAGGGCGTCCTGGATGGTCCTACTTCTTTTTTAGCAATTGTCCGGAGTTGTCCTACTTTTTACACTTAAGTGTTTGCAGCTGCTTAATTATTTTCAAGGCTTATTTTTCTGCTTAATAACAACTGAGAGGTGTTTTATATAACAACGCATTACAGCACAAGGTTATCTACCTCGTATAAAATGCAAAGTAGAGCCTAAAACTGAAGACTACAAAGTCAATTAACAAAACTTCCCGATAGGGAGCATAGATCGAAATCGCAAAAATTACTGATTACTAATTTAATGAAAGATTTGATGATTTGGTACTGAAACATTTATGTTTATCCACAATGCTTGATCTTGCAAAAAAAAAATAATAACGTCTACTACTTCTATGTCAAAAACTCGTCTTATTGAGTTAGTTCACCTTAATCTAGCTTTATATTCTCCAACTATGTATTGCTAACGCGGTTACTCTTACACCTTGTAGAAGTTGTGTTAAATCTACAAAAAGTACACAGAAAAAATTATGATAGCTTTTTTTTAAACAAACATGTTTTTGAAACTGATTTTAAATCTTTATTATTGTCTCTATTTAGTTTGATAAATAATTTTGTTTGACTTATTATTTCATTTCATTTACCTAACGCCAATGTTAGCAACCTGATAAAATTATGAAATTCTTTGATTTATTTTTTATATTTCTCTAAAACATTTTTTGATTGAAACAATTTGTTTATTGAAAAAATCAGAATTTTTTTTCAAACAAATTATTATAAATTTTTGCATTTGAATCTACAAATTTCTTTATAGGACCTAAATTGAAAAAATTTACATTTGATTCAGGGAATTTGGTATTTGAAGAGAAAAATTAGTTTTTTCGGTGTAGGCTTTGGCGCCCTTGTCCAGACTAACCCGTAATTCTTCTAAAGAAGAAATAGAGAGATACCTAAGCAATTATAGTACATCTAAAGAGACATATCCGCTTATTTTCTGGCGCAATGGCGTCATATACATAAACTAGAAAACAATTGTCAGCCGCGATTTAATTTTCAAGTGAGTTCGATCATTTTCTACTGCATGACTTGTTCAAACAGACTTATGAAATCGTCTTCCTCCGAAAAATTTAAGAATGATTAGTTTTTTAAACAAAAATTGTATTCATATTGGAGCATAATTATAGTAAAAACAAGGTATACTTTAAGAGTATACAACCAATATTTTGTATGGCAATACTGGCTTTAAATTTTTAAAGTAAACTTTGTTTAGGGCTATGAATATGCGCCATTGATTTTAAATACTGATAACTTTTATCCCTGCAATGATGTATAATTACAAAAAATAACTCAACTTCTGTTTTGTGTATTTGACCTTTAATTTAAATTCACGAAGCGTATCAGTATCGGCGATACTTTTTCTGAGTACCCGGTCAAAGAGCGTATCCATACTTGCCTACATTTTTTCATGATTTTTTTTAGTTCTCTATTAAATTTCGTACGTATTTCATCGTCTGTTTATATGCTGAAATTTATATTTTTTCGGCAATAATTCAATACAAAGATTTTATAAAAAATTGCAACAAAATGAAGTCATGCAACTAATTTCATAAAATATTTCATCGTGTAAATTCAGTCTTATGTCGAAACTTTTGCATTGTTGGAAGCACAGTATTGTCGTTGTTTATAACAATATTGGCCTCTTTTTTGGGCCAAACGTCCTCGTTTTTTGTGGTTGTCGTCTTCTTTTTCTCAAAATGGAAATGGCAACCCTACATATGATCAACACAATTGGACAGGCTTCATCTACATGCCTTGAATAACAGTAGGAATTCGAGGAAAATCTCGTTAGTACTGGCTATTTTTTTGAAATCAGTTTACGATTTAATTAATAAATGTATGTAACTATTTTATGTTATTTTTCTCACATTTTATCTTTTGAACTTTCAGAAACGCCTTCAACACAGACAGATTGTTATTTTCAGTGGCCAAGAAAAAAGAAGCGCACGAGTGGAACAATCGAGCAATGTATCATCGCCACCGTCATCATTAAGGTCACCATTATTATCAACACACGATTGACAAGAAAGAAATGACATCAGTGAAGAAACTGGGATGGAAAATGACTTCTTCGTTTTAAAATATAACCAATTCTTCAATAATTTTTTATACTGTGCATATGTAGTATATATTTTCATGTTTTATAAATAAAAAAATATATTTAATGCAATTAATGTTTTATACATTTAATTTATAGCCTTATGATGACCTGCATGCAGGGATTGACCAGTTAAAATCAAAAGAAGGTTATCCGATTGGGATTTCATTGAGATTGCCCGATGGGGAGCTTATAGGGATATGCTCATCCGATCCCAATTACTTTTCTGCGTTACATCTCAATTCAGGGCACCGATTGGGCACCCCAGTCGGTTCTCAATTGGGTGCACATGAAAATTTCTACTCGGGTTCTTCTTTTTTTTTCTTAAACTGGCTCTATTTAATCCATTTTTGATCCGTCGGTACGAATTCGCAACGACGTGTAGGTACGAAATGGATACGACATGTCGGTACGAAATCGTAACGATATGTAGGTAAGATTTCTTAACGAATTCGTTTAAAGTTCTCTTCTACTTTTTTAATAATTGTTTATATATAAATTATTTTCCATCATTTTATTTATTCACTTCAATATTATATAATTTACGGCCCTTTTCACAATGTACGATTAAGAGTTAACATGGACTTTAACGGATACTTCGCCATACAAAACTTGCCGTTAAAATTCACGTTAGCTCATACATTGTGAAAAGGGGCGCTAATGTAATATAACATAAAAACTATAATTTAAATTGAAAGATTCGAGTCGTAAGGTTTTTTAATGACGGTTCTTTGTGGTGTCACAATATTTCTTTATTTTTATCTACGTAGCTTGTCCGGCTATAATTAATTGTTAGTGCATGAATCTGCAAAAATGTAGAAAATTTAATGTATAAATGTTAATTAGTTATATCTGAGCTTACAACGTACATTTAAAAATCTTAATATACCTGAAACTATTCACAGCAATATGTAGAGTATGTCTTCCTAGCCGACCTTTGGCCGGGCTTAACTTAAGGTCTACACGTAACATAATATGTAAGATGAGTTTGTCAAATTCAATCGCAGAGAGAATTATGTTACGTGTAGACTTCAAATTAGTGTTACCTCAATGTTATAAAAAATTTTATCAGAGCGTTGTTATAAGAATTCTTATAACAACAATCTTATGAGATGAACTGTTAAAAAACACATGTACATGAAAATAAAATAGTGTGTGTGTGTGTGAGTGTTTATTAAAATAAATGAATGTTTTTGAAAAAATTTCTGTGTTAAATAAATGTGTTTAATTGATTTATAAATTAAAAATTGTGTGAAAAATTAAAAATAAAATAACTAATTATGCAAAAGTAGTGCATGTTAACTCGATGAGCATTTGCATAAAATGAAATCTTATAGGAAAAGGAATATTACGTCTTCCCCTAGTATAAGATTAAGAGAAAAATCGACATTTTGTTTTTATTATTCTGCCGACGTTTTCTCTCATGTTATATCAAAGTTAATGCCTCGTGAAGACGTTGTGTAAGGGTTTTTCTTCTATGTATGTCGAATAGTGGCTGCGCTGAGTAATGACATCCTACACAGAAAAAATTACTGCCCAATTTTTTCCAATTAACTGTTTGCTCAATAATAAATTAGTTTCTAAATAATTTTTTGTCAAATAAATGTTTTATTTTGACAATTATTCTGTAATTTGAAAAAAGTACTGCCAACACATTTGATAGCCAAATAGATAAAATTATTATTCATTAAATGCATATAAAAAATAGAAGATTTTGTTTTATGTTTGAAAATCTTTCAGTATGCAACACTTGACTGAGCAAAATGAGAACTTTCTGCTTTTATTCTCTTGCTAAACAAACACAACTACATACCCTATAAGCAACTCAGTTAACTTTTAACGCATTTTAAGCTAAATATTTCTTAACCAATGGTGGTTAATGACTGAATTACTTTTAATGGAGTCAACTGACTATTTTAACATTGCGATGTCCGACTCTGCATTACTTTCCAACTAACTTAAAGTTAACTTTATTTAAGTCAAATGATAGTTAGTGTGCAAAAAGATGGTGCTGGGGTTCGAACTATGTATCACACGTTTTTTAGTCAACGTGTTGACCACCCAGCTAAGGTACCATTTAAAATAATGAGAGCAATAAGTTAATATAGACTCGAAATGAGTTTCAAAGTAGCTGAGAGAGCAAAATTGTTAGCTCTCACCAAATCCCATTATGCACTCAACTTAAGAACTAATTTTGGGTCAGTTCTGGATTACATTGTAGTTAGCTTTTAGTTAGTGTAAAAAGTTAACTATAAGTTGATTATTTTTGTCGTCGACTACAGATTTGCTTGCAGCATACTTAACAAGAAAAACCTACATACATAGATAGGTACATACTTAACAGCAAACTTACGATCAGGGCTATCAGCTTGGGGGTTCTTACCCCAAATTAGGGGAATTGTCATCACAAAAAAGGATGAAAATTTTCATTTGGTGTTTCGGGTTTCCATTGGGGTTATTTCAAAAATAAAATGGGGTTTTTTTAAGAATATCCTTAAAAGTTTCTTTCCTTTGATCTATATAACTAAATATGTATATATAAATATATATAACAAAATTTTGAGTTTAGTATTAACTTCATGTCAATATTTTTCTTGTTAACGGCTCTAATTCCACCACTACGACAAACAAAGTAGACTACATGCTTTTCCAGAATATATTTTGTTAGAAAGAGTAGACTTATTGAGTTCATGTGGTTCACTTTGGAAATAACTTTTAGCAAGTGGTTTCAAAAATATTTAATCACCCTTATTGCGAATGTCAACGTCGCCACAAGTGACGTCGACGGTGCAATAATGGCATTGCCGTTGTCAATATTGACGGATTTCGATAACAATTGACAGCTGCTTCGCATTTTAATAGGCGACTTTAAGACAACATTGTGTTAAATTGGCTCTGTTTTTGTCGACACAATTTTTGGCAACGACTCGATAGAAATTTTTAGCTGTCACGGCTATTTATTTGAATAAGTATTTAAAATAGAAAAAAATTAATATAACAACCAACAAACAATTTGACCAATTAATTCAGCGGCTCGAAAGTAAACCAAGCCTAGCAGAGGGATTTCATAGGAGCAGAACTCCTTATAATTTTAAGAAAAGATTGAAATAAATTGCGACGAAATTAAATCTATTGGACCACAAATTAGACATAGCGATGTTTGGGAAACGGTAAGCACCAGAAAATACATATATCGCCATATAAAATGCAAAAGCGGCGGCTTATCATAATTTTTAAAAATGTTTCAGGAAAGATAGGCAACTTAATAAAAAGGAAACTATTGGGAATATAAAAATGATTTTTTTCTGGGTAGTATCATTAATGAAGTCTAAATTAATGATACTATGTTGAAATAACATAATCACAACAGTTTTTATTAAGGTTTTTATCTTCTGAAAATTTTTAAAAATTTATGATAGGCACTTTTGCATTTTATATGACGATATGCATCTAGCAAACGCTCCAAAATCTTTGAGGATGACGGAGATGCCCGTTAACTTCCACATATGCTATTCGAGTGGAAGAAGCCACTTCTAGAAACGCATTACATATTTGCGAAACACAATACCAACCAAAAGGATGTTTTTAATGCAGAAAAGAAAATGATGGAAAATGAAGAAAAGAAAATGATGGGAAGATAACACCAAGGAGAAGAACTTTATTTGTTTTCTTCATCACTAAAACTTTCACTTGAATACAACATTAAGAAATTTGAATATTCCAAGTCAATAAACAAATTAAATAAACGTCAAAATGATAGCGATGATATTTATTTCCTTCACATTATCGATAACAAGTCAACGTCAACACAATACTTTTAGTAAATGCCGATTTAGTATTGAAGTGACAAGGACGACATATCGAATTGACAGCGGCGAATGTATTGTGTTGTCGTCGACGTCGACATTCACAATAAAGGCGAATATTTTTGTTTTTTATCAGTTTTTGCTTTTTGGATAAATCTTTTTGTTTTGGAGAAGTTTTTTTATTTGTTCGCATGATCTTTTAAATACTTTAAAATAAAAAATAGACAAAAAGATAGAAGCATTTTATATTAATAGCAGCATGAATTTGCATCTTTTTTCTTTAACAAGCTGGGCCCCCTACTGGTAAAGATAATTCCAGTACGCTTATTTCAATTTATTGAAGTTAGCGCTCGTATTCGCGATTTACAATTTTTATGTTAAATTACTGTAAAACCATATTTTTGTAATTTTGCAAAAATTTTCGAATTGAAATCGGCCAAACAAACACAACATAACACGACGCTGTGATTTTTTTTTTCGAAAAATTTACTTATTTCGCAAAAAAGTTTGTAGAATGCACTTTACAATTTTCGAGTTTTAGTCATCTAAATTCTATTAAACTTACATAAAACAAAATATCACTGTAATTTTCACTCGCCAAAAATCGTCTTTAGCAAAAAAGTTTTTTTTTAAATAATAATTTTTCCTAAAAAAATTTTTAATTTTGGCGAAAAAAGTCATAGAATCTCTCAATGTTGTACATACATAATCAAATTAATCAAATCCTAAAAGTATTAAAAAATCGTTTTTAAAGCAATTTACTACGAAAAATTTGAGTCGCTAATATAGCGAATACGAACGAACTTTTGCTTCGAAAAACGGCTAACATTGATGCCAACTTTGGCTCTTTTTTCCGATATAACAAAAAACGATATGATATACTGTATTGTCATATCGTAATTTTTTACGGTATGACAACGCTGCGATATGACAACACCGTGTATGGCTATCTTAGTGTTGTCATATCGTAAAAAACTTAAGATATGACAATACAGTATGTCATAACGTTTTTTGTCATATCGTAAAAAAAGCTAAAGTTGGCATCAATGAGTTAAAATAACAAACAGTAAGTAAAAATATAAAATAAAATAAACAACTATTGAAAATTGCAAATCAATCAATCGATAGATAATAAAGATATTCAAAACAAAAAAAAAGCCTAAAATTTCCTAACAAAATTTTTATTTTTATTCATTTCAAGTAAATTTATTTTTGAATATTCTATTATATTCAAATATGTTTATTTATTAATTAAAAATTACGATTTTTGTTTTTAGTATAGCGAATTTCTTTATCACAGGAAATTCGAAAAAAATACTTGAATATCGGGATTTTTGTTATCAAATATGAAACTTATTTTTTTCTGAGTACTTATACTGTCTTCGGCCGGGCTTAAAGGTTCTCTTCTCTATGTATGTACATCTGTCGAATAATGCCCTGCGGAAAATTTGGTGACGAATGATCCAAAAGCACTCGTCCTATGACTTGAGAAAATGAGACTGGTACCAAAAATAAGGAGTAGTGAATGGTGAAAAAAGACATATTGTGTAAATTATCACATATTAACCATTTTCAGTCAATTTAGTTGGTACTCCGGCTAGTATTGTAGTAAACGGCACTGAACAAACTCGATGCACCTGGATCTAAGGCCTATCACATAGTGTCTATATAATATTAATTGTCTCCCTTCAATGAGACTGCCATTCCACTCAGGAACCTGTTGCGTAACTATATTCAGATATTAACTCCAGCTTGACTAGCATTTATAACATTGAAATATAAGTGCCCCTGTGGTCGAGAGGGTAGTGTCCTAGCCTGTCATGCCGGAGGTTGTCGGTTCGAATCCTATCAAAGACACCGCTTAAAAATAAAATACAATAAAACAATGAATTAATCGATAGTTACAGCTGAATTTTTGAATAATATTTATATATAATCTTTATTATTCTACACCGATTAGGACTCCATAAGATAGTTCAGAGACAAGTTACAAGGTGCATACAAAGTATCAATTAACCCCATCCTAGCCCATCCCCATGTAAATGTGGCTGGTCCGCTTCATAGGAAGTGTTAGAACTCGGACTGGTCCCTACACCTTGGGGACCGGTCACGTGACTTGTTTTGTGTGGCTTCGCCGAGTAAAGATTTCCTGCATAGACTCTTGTCCATGAACATTTAGACTCAAAACAGTAATTGGCGAATGAATATTACTTTTAAATTTTCTTCCCTATTTATTATATTTCTTTAAAATAATGCGAAAACTTTTCACCGCTTTTTACTTAATTATAAATCAAATTTTTATTGTTTTTTAAAAAGTTTTATTTGCACATACTCACATGAAATAAATGTACATATACGAAAGAAATTTGTTCAGACAAACTACCGAAATGTCGTAAGGATTTCGTTAAGACATTTCGGTAGTATGTCTGATTTTAGACAAACTACCGAAATGTCTTAACGAATTCGTTACGAGGAGTCTGACTTCAGAAAAAATCTAAACTTTTGGTTTGGTGGGTATTCTCATATTTAAGGTACGTTGCCCATCGCTAGCGCTGATAACCCTTGCAGAGTATTAGTATCAGCGTTGTCAACTTTTAAATTT
This sequence comes from Panzeria rudis, assembly GCA_956483635.1. Taxonomy (NCBI): domain Eukaryota; kingdom Metazoa; phylum Arthropoda; class Insecta; order Diptera; family Tachinidae; genus Panzeria; species Panzeria rudis. The sequence goes on along the minus strand of OY101448.1, from coordinate 91,103,370 downwards.
CAAAAAGGACTGAAACCAGGAAAAAACGCATATTAAAAAAAACGCACTAAATTTAAAAATTTTCATTTTATATAAAAATAATATGTATTTGATCATTTCATAAAGTAAAATACATAGTTTTTGATGTATTAAAGGACAGATCGTACATGCTCTGCGAAAGTGCCACAACCCAAATTTACTGATTTTCCAGAAACCGAGTTTTAGTCTTAAATTTACTCACACCTTTATGGGGAAAAAAGAAATGTTTAGTATACATTTTGTATGATTTTTTTTGTGCAGTATGAAAAGCAATATGACGAATAATTTTGTACTATAAATCCTAAAACGCATTCCTTGAGTTGTGTCACTTTTGAAGTCCATGCAATACAATATTGCTGTAATTTATGAAAATATAAAAGTCACTATATCTTTAAAAGTAGAGCTAGTTGGAAATTTTTATTGGAACTTCTGAATTCAACAGATGAAAATATACATATAAGGACGTGCAATTTCGATCTCGAAGCATTTGCATTACTGCGTAGAGTAATTAAATCGAGATACATCAGTTGGTATCTCAACATGAATTTTCATGCTTCAGCCCGATTTTTATGTGAAGCATGTAAGGACATTCTGTTACATATTTTAGACTTAAATAGATTCATCAAGCTAAGAACGCGTGCAACTTCTGCGTTTGAATAAGGAAGTCACAAAAGTTTAATGGCAATATTCGCTAATGACATAAACGGGCTTATATCGACTGAATATTTATGTATATTTTACTTGGAAAAAAACAAATACATAAAAATGTAAAAAAAATTGTTTATTCTTCCACAAGGCTACAAAAAAGTATGTTTAACAAAGGATTGCGAGCATTATCAAAAAATTTTACTCTTGAAAACATATTTTTTTAGATGAATAAACTTATTTCTGAATTTTGCGTTCAGTGCCACCGTCACAAATAAAAAGCACCAAAATTTAAAAAAAAAGCACCGAGCACTGACTTGAAAATGATTCGCGTCGAAAAGTTGAAAAAACCTAAAAACGGTGCGAAAAGCACTGAGTTGACAACGCTGATTAGTATAGTTTGATTCTACAAACAGTTTTTCACAAATTAACTTTCAACAATTGCACTACTACTATGCACATATGTATGTATGTATGCGGAAGAACGACCAATTTTCTCACAAACTGGCGCAGTAAAGGAAAAATTTGTGCTAGAAGCAGGTTTTAAATATTGTAATCAACGCAGCGTTGTTTACATGCATTGTTAAAAATATATTTCAGTTAAATTTCTAGCTTGGATTAGTTAAAAAATGCGCGTAATTATAATTTAGGATTATTTTTGAAAAACTAAAAATGTGGTAGATTTTCCTCGGAACGTGGTAGAGGTAAGTCAGATACGGCGTTGTCAACTTTTAAATTTCAAAAAGCGCTGAAACCAGGAAAAAAATGTAATTTTTGAAAAAAAAACAATAAATGTAATGTAATATGTTAGGTGTTAGTTATGGCAGTATCGCCATGTGGGGGTAAACGAGGTATATGGTGTTTTATGGTGTATTGCCCTATAGCCCTTATATTTATTTCAAACAGCTGAATTTGTTCCAGCTAAAACTTAGGCGTTCAAAAGAACTGCCGGAACGTTTGAAACTTTAAAAATAAAACAGGCAGATGTTGCCGGTATTGTTTGTCAAATTAAAATCTGTTTTATTTAATATTATCTTCTTCTATTTTTGGGAATTAAACTTAGCCTTTCTAACTTATTGTAGTTATTGTATACATTATATTTGTTCCATTCGCTACTAACAAAATTGTAAAGAATACTATTACCTTCTTTCATTGACCAATCATAATGTATTGCATTGGAATGCACTCAATTTAATTTGATACTCAAATGTGCGTCACTCAACTATTATGATCGATCAGCATGTCTTGTTGATAATTATTATGGTGCATGCATACATGTAGGTTGTACTACATTGTGCATTGTACACATGTGAGGTACACTACAGTAAAGTTATTCGTTTTTATATTTGTAAGTAATTATTATTTGAACTGAATAAATTATAAAATAAATTATAAATTTTTTTTCTGCATTAATGGAGCAACTTAACATAAAATTCATAAAATTTTTCTAACCTCCGGGCGTGGTAGAGGTCTAAAAGATATGTGCAAAAATGTTTTTTGTATATAATTTAGCTAGATGCAACATTCTGGAAGTATTAGAAATCGATTGGGTGACTTTTTTTTACCCAAGCGCTCCACCCTAATGTACATCCATCAATCCATACAAATTTATTTTATTCCCAATAAACAACAAACCATTGTTTTTAGTTTAATTACATTTTTAGATTTTAATATAAAAATCTAATACAACCCACATACATACATACATATGTATACATATATGTACCCAGACAAATAATTCGATTTAATGATCATTAATGCATACATACATCCATACATATTTATGTACATACATACATCCTTCAACATACATACATATATAAATATCCATGCAAACAGCGTGACCGTTTTGCGACTAAAGTGGCAATTTGCCACTTTTTCAACTGCCTTGCCACTTTTAGTGCCCCTTTTTTAAAATGACCTAAATATGCCACCTTTTGTAATATTATGCCCCTTTTTGCCCCTTTTTATGAAATGATGCTTCTTGTTTTAATATAAGCTTTTTACGGCACGAAACTGTTTTTATAAATAAAAATCTCAAGACAAAAATTTGTTTTTGAGTCTATCATGTAAAGTCTTATGACAAAAACTATTTTGAAACAGTTTAAGAGTTTAGATCTATAGATATTCATTATTGTATTAAAATTATTAAAAATAACACCCTGATTCACTAACACGAACAAGAACGTCTTGTTAAAAATTTTTAAGAAAATCACGCAGCTTTAAATATTTTTAAAATTATTTTCATGCAAATTTTGGTGCCATGTCACAATATCCAGTGACATAATGTCCAAAGACATTATGTCACTGCTAAAAATGGCATAACATCCATGGACATTATGACACTTTTAATAGTGCCATGGACTTTATGACATTATTATTATGATCATTATGACACTTTGAAATGTGTCATAATGTCCACACTTTTAAAAATGAAAACAAATTCAAATATATGTACATGTTTTTTACTATTCACTTTTTACTTCTGCAATCGGTGACAAGTAATAAAAGATCAATTGACGTTATTGCATTTTAAAAAGTGAAATAAAATCAAGAACAATTTGCAAATAGCGTCAACAATGCTTAAAATATGTCCAATCGACATCGTCGATTCAAAGAAATATTTGGAAATTTATTAAAATTGTTAAGAAATTTTATTTTACTACAAAATGTTCTTTGCGTAGCTGGCCTTCGGCCGGGCTTAAGTATTTTTTTTTTCTTGGTATATTGAAAAGCGGCCTTCTCCTCTCAGTATACTCAGCGGCTTCGCCGACCGAAGGCCGGCTATGCAAAAGCTTTACTCAGCGAAACTGCTTTTCGATCTACTTTACTAACGTGCTGTTTCCATATGCAAACAAGCGACTTGAGTAAAAAAAATTTTATGGAAATTGCTAAAAAAAAAATGTGAGTGCCTTTCACATAAATTTTATACAAACAAGGCTTGTTTGCATTGTTTATCTAAAATTTATATAAAAAGCAGTCAGTTTTTTTTAACGAAAAAACATCAAAATTTATTCATCTTATTTCAAAAGCATTATATGCCCTAAAATTCATTAAATATTAGAATTTGGTTCAACTATTCCATTTTCAAAAAAGTTGCCCCTTTTTTTGGAAGAATCCCCTTTTTGGTGCCACTTTTTTCTTTAAAATCCCCTTTTTGTGCCACATTTTAAAAATTTTCAACGGTCACCCTGCATGCAAACAAATATCCATCAATACAAATTTATTTTATTCTCACTAAACTACAAATTATTTCCTTGTGTCTTTATTAAACACAAAAACAAAAACTTCTTCAAAAACACATGCAAAAGCCAACCATCCAATAAAACTCAGCAATTTTTTACAAGAGAAATTAGCCTGAGTTATGTTTGCTGTCCACGGCGAATTACGTTGATATAAAATCCTTACTATGACGTGAAACACTAAACTGAACTAAAGGTGGATTCACCCATTGTTTTCGAACAAAATTTTTGTCCGGACAAAATTTCTTTTACTGAGTGTGTTTTTCAACACGATTCCCCATTTCGAACAATTTGTCTGGAAAATCAAATCTACCATATGTTATATGTAAATAACAAATAAACATCTCCGACAAAATTGTGTAGCAATTGGATAAAGTACTAGTGTTTATGTTATTAACTATTAAACTAAATACTATGATATTACTTGTAGGGCACATTTATAGAAATAAAACAACAAAAATGAAAGAATTGCTATAAAAACATTTTTTGATGTGGCAACTCAGTTCCACTTTGTCCGGACAAAAATTAAAATTAAACCATGGTAGAATAATACAGGTAGTGGTGAAGCGTTAACGAACTTTTTTTTTTTTGAGTTCGACTCTGTCAAAAGTTGTTTATGTTATACCAACACACACCCACACTACTGAAAAAAACATGGCGAAGTAAACACACACATGTGAACATATACATTTTTTTTCAAATTTTCTTTTGTGCTGTTTGACAACCTCGAACATAAACAACAATAAAAGGCCGTGTTGTTTTTGCTGTTGTTGGGTTGTTGTAGCTTCGCTACTACCTGTAGTATAATTCTACCATGAATTAAACCAATTCAAGCTGAGAGTGTTCCGAACAAAATTATTTATCTTCTTTTCTCTCTCTCACAAAGAGAGACGTCAAACTACATGTAAAAAAATTTTGTATGGACAAAAATTTTGTTCGGAAACAATGGGTGAATCCAGCTTAAGAAATGTTGCTGACTAGACAGTTTTGTTGTTGTTGTAAACTAAAAACAGTTCGCTGCAGTGGTGTTACGCGTAACGATTTTTCGTCATTTTGACGATTTTTTACATCAAATTTACCAAATGACGATTGACGATTTTTTGTTCAGTACCCCATACACTTTGACGAATTGTTGAGTTCACTACTTGTTTCCTAATATTTCATACAAAACAGTAGATCTGATAAAAATATATACATATTTTTTTGGGTTTGATATACATACATACATTGTACATACATATATAATTATTGACATTAAATTCAACAGAGCCACCTCAAAAGAGGTGATAAGCAAACTACGCTTGAGTACTGACGATGGAAGTGTAGTGGCTTCCGAAAGTGGCGCTACTCTGTTCTGCTGTGTACATTGAACAATTGAGTTGATGTTAATTGCTCCCTTGTTCCCTGGAATATTAATCAAGCCCAATTCTTTCTGAATTTTAGCCTAATAATCAATTTGGGTTCACAAGCAAATACGTTCGAAACAATCATATTAATAAACAATTAGCTACTGACTTGAGTTTATCACATGTTTTCATGTTCATATCTACTTAGTATAAAATCAAACCAAAAAAGTTTGTTTTAAGTAGAACAAAAAATGGGAATGAAAAAAAAAAATAAACCAATGGAAACACTGGGAAAGTACACTTTAATATCAACTTGAAAGTGATATAATTCTCGTATTAAATTTTCACAAAAATGTTGCATTCATATGTGAAAAATATAAACAAATTTTATAAACTTAAAAATCTGAATATTATACTAGAATAAAACAATAAAATTAGAAAACAAAGTTTGTTGTGCAAAAACTGTACTGAAATGTGTTTGTATTTATATGGGTATATCGGCATTAAACTTCTGTTTCTTATAACTTTGCATATTTTAGAATACATAGAATTTTTAAATATACTGTCTCATAAGCTGCTAAAAATATAAAATCATTATAAATTCAAAATAATATAATATATAATCTAACTTTGAATTGGCCAAAAAATTGTAAGATAGTCTTAAATTTACTTGCTCAATTCACACAAGCTCAATCGTATAAAAAATCGTTTAAAAAAAGACGACACTTGTTTATGTGCTTGTGAAGAGACAAATTTGTTGTATCGTTATTTTTTTGTATCTTAAATGTCAATTTAACTAATACCAAAAAAAAAGACGACACTTGTTTATGTGCTTGTGAAGAGACAAATTTGTTGTATCGTTATTTTTTCGTATCTTAAATGTCAATTTAACTAATACCAAGGCAAGGCGAATTAATACCAGGTGGCCTCGAGAGACCAGGTGGCTAAGAAAATCTTTCTATATTTGAACTATCAACAGTGTTAATATATCAGTTTTTGACATTCCAAATATAAATTCGCCGTGCAGAATTTATATTTGGACTATCAAAAAAGCCGATACATTGACACAGTTTGCATTTCAACTATGGTAAGCAATTCGAAGTCACCTGATCTCTCGAGGCCACCTGGTATTAATTCACCTTGATTTGATACCATGAAATGAGACCAGGCATGGGAATTTTAGTTTGACGCGAAATAGAATAAATTTTTTCGCGACAAGCAATTTTGATTAAAATAGTTTGAAAATTAAATTGAAATGAATCAATTATATATTTATTATTAAGAAGAATGTATTTTCTGGTGTTGCTTATCATATATATAAAATATTTTTACAAATTAATCTAACGAATAGAATATTCCCAGACCTGGCCTCAATACAACTATTTGAAGAACACATAAAATTCAATCGTATAATTATAACGCACTTTTGTATGAAAATCACCAACAACAAAAATACAATATTGTATAATTAGACGATTACACAAGACATACGACATTAATACGAGCTTGTGAATTGTGCTGAGAAAATAACAAACTGGTCGCTAATTTATTTAGTAGTGTGTGTGCGCAGTCAACTGTTTTCAGTAAGCATGAGATGAAAAAACAGCCTGTGACAGACAGACGGACAGCGTAGCGAAAACACTTTTGGTGTAACGGAACCCTAAAAAAGAACATAGTAATTTCTTGTTAAGCATAAGACTGAAAATAGCGACTGGGGCAGCAAAATTCGACTAATGAAATTAGTTATTCGAAACCCTACTTTTAGCTCGGCCAAAGGCCGGTTAGTCAGAAAATCGTTACTCAGCGAAACCACCATTCGACATACATTATGAAAATAAGTATACCATATAATCACAATTTTAAACTGGAACTGGGTCATTGCCAATGTTTATATATACTTTTTTCATTTTTTTATCGGATAGGGTATTGTATTTTTTGGCGTGCGGTAGCTAAACTTAATTTGTTATATCTTTGCACACAGCCAATGCCGGCTATGCGGACTACTTAAAACAACTATTTATTTCTAAATCTTACTTTTAAAGTTGCATAGCTGCCGCATTTCAAAAGTGGCAGGGGCTAACTCTGGAATGCGATGCGAGAGGAAAACTGGTCGCATTTATATGTTATTTACATTGCAATGCGAAAGTATTTCTTTCGTTTCGAATTACAGAGTAACCCCGCAGATTTGAATAATACTTCAAATAAAAGCTTGGAAGGTTCTTTGCAAAATTACATACATGCTTAAGTACCGATATATTGGTAATTTTTTGAGATAACGGTGTTTACGTAAAAATTTGGGTTAAAACTAAATATGTACATAATGATATTTTAACACGTAGTTACCCTTTGGGGAAGGGAACTGACACATAACCTTTCACGTGACTAGTCCTTGGGGGATAGGGTCCCATCACTTTAACATGGCTTTGTCATAGGAGGGAGCAATTGATACCTTTTAGGCATTTTGTGATGGGTCACCATACTGATCTAAAGAATCGTGCCAGTAGTAGTTTCCATAAAAGTGGTATCGGATATAGTTCCAAGGAAAGTAGGAGTTTATTTAGTTTACATAAAACGCTTCCTCTCATCTGGATTTATTTATGTTTTAATTAAATGTTAATAGCTTTTTTATTTCATTTATTTTCCACGACGTATGTTGAAGAAAATTAGCGGACGTATGTTGAAGGAAATTAGCGAAAGGGAAAATGCAAATTACCGTCTTAAACCCTAGCATATTTTGTTGATATTTTTCATTAAATAAAAGCCTACTATAGTTTGTATTTGCACTTTCGCAAAACTATTTGCATCAAACACTGAACTTCACTATTTTGTTTTTATTAAATGCAATTAAATTGGCATTTATACCTGACAAAACAATTTTTTTTAATTCAGAATTCCATTACAAAAATGTAATTAAAACTTTCGCAGATATGGGTATAAATATTTGTAAATACATACAAACAAAATCGAAGACAATATTTTTTAATTTTTACACAGTTTTGTAACATTTATATCTGTTAAGAAATGGGATCTAGTTTGACCTGTCACGGTACATTAATATTTTCACATATCAAAGGACATGTACTTTTGGAACAATTGACACAACTTTCCCGCAGGGTAAATAATGCATTCAGAGGTTACAGTAGAAATTTCAGAAAAAAATTTTCAGTTAGTTTTTTTTATAATATAAAAATTTTCTTCCTGAAATTTGAGTTTTTGTACTAATTTTGCCCAAGCACCTACATTTATAGCCAGGATGTCTTCATTTAAACCAAGAAGAATGCCAACTACCTACCTAATGAAACCCTATTCTTGGCTTTTTTAAGCATGCATACAGGCACCTAGACTAAAAATTATTTTGAAAATTGTTTATGTTCGACCACTGCCATGTGTAGGGTACTTGTTCAAAATGAACAAAAATATACCCTAAATTCATCCTTAAATCATGACCTTTCACCGTGTATAAAAATAAAATTAACATTTCTAACAAAATTTGTTTACAATTTTAAAAATTATGAAAACACTTTTTTTTTGAAAAATCGAAGATTTTTTAGTTAAATTTCAAAGTTTTGAGGTTAGACCTTTGTTACGACTTAACGGCTCAAGATATTTCAAAGCTCTCTTCGGTGAGCTTACATAGAATTTTATCAGCAATTTAATACTGTACTACAAGGTACAATCAGAGGCTTGGCAAAAAATTACAACAATAAAACAAACAAAAAAGTCGAAGCAACAAATTTAAAATTTTATTGTCGAAGTGAAATATCTCTATATATTCAACAACCAAGTCGATTTGACGACTGCAATAAGGTTTATTGATAATGTTCCATGCTTTTTTACAAAACATACAAATAAAAGAAAATATTATTTTCGATCGCTCTGGTGCTAACGAGTGCAATTTAACCAGCATGTACTCGATTATCGTATGCCGTAATCCCAAAAAGAAAATTTTCAAACAATTTTACTCGATCACGTATGCGGTAATTCGGCCCTGAATGTAGCGTTCGTCACGTAGGATTTGCCCATATGTATATTTTTATCCGCTGAATTCGGAAATGACCATAAAACTTTTCGGTAAGCTCTAGTTTCAAATATACATATACTTTTATATTTTCATAAATTAAACAATTTTGTTCTTTTTTATTTATGTTATTACTCCATTATATCGCCCATACACTTCAAAAGTTGTACAATTCCAGGAGTGCGTTTTTAGAGTCAATAGTACAATATTAATTATCATACTGCTTTTCATATTGCATAAAAATCAAGCAAATATGTATCTTGTATACTAAACTCTTGAGGAGAGAATACATTTATATTTTTCCATGAAAGTGTGAGTAAATTAAAAACTAAAACTCGTTTTCTGGAAAATCAGTATTTTTGAGTTCTGTCACTTTTCAAGTGCATGTGCTATATGTCCTTTAAGATATCAAAAAAATTTTATTTTACTTTATGAAATGATAAAATACATAATATTTTGAAATAAATGAAAATTTTTAATTTAGTGCGTTTTTTCCGAATTAAGCGTTTTTATCGCGTTTTAGCGCTTTTTGAAATTTAAAAGTTGACAACGCTGCATAGTACCAAAGTTTTCACAGGTACGTATGGAATGAAACATTTTTTCATAATTCAAACGAGAATCAGAAAATGTGTAATTGTGTACAGATAGAGTGAAAAGTAATGATGAAAACGAATATTAAAATTTTTTTCATTTCACATTATCACAGAACCAGAATTGAGCCCCTGATTTCATTGGATTAAAGACGCAATTCTTAACATAATTGAAGGAAATTCGGTTCATAAGTTACTTACGTAGACTAAATTTGATGAAATCGGTCCGTGCCTACACCTAGTCTTCATACAACTATCCGTCAAAATTTCCAATAAATGTCGATAGAACTCATGAATTCTTTTAGATTCAGCTCAAAGTTAATTAACTTATCTTAGTAGAAATCATATTGTGAAGTTTGAACGTGATCGGTTTATTTGTATGGTTGCTAAACGTCAAACAGTTTATGAAAATAGTTTATAAAACAGTCTAAAAATTAAAAATATATATTTCTTAAAATATTAATTTTAAGTAATATTAAACATAATTTGTATAAGCTGTTCGACGTGCAGCAACCATACCAATAAAAACGACCACGTTCAAACTTCACAATATGATTGCTACGAAAATAAGTTATCTACATATTAAATTCGAGTTAAATCTGAAACAATTCGTGAGCAAAAATTTTGGCGGATCCTTGTATGAAGACTATGTGTAAACTTTGACCGATTTCTTAAAATTTTAGTTAGGTATATTTGTAGTTCTTAGTTAACTTATGAACCGAATTTCGTCCAATTATCTTAAGAATTGCGCCTTTAATCCAAAGAAAATAGTCCAAAAACTTAAACTTCACAATATGATTTCTACGAAAATAAGTTATCTACATATTAAATTCGAGCTAAATATATATATATATATATATATATATATATATATATATATATATATATATATATATATATATATATATATATATATATATATATATATATATATATATATATATATATATATATATATATATATATATATATATATATATATATATATATATATATATATATATATATATATATATATATATATATATATATATATATATATATATATATATATATATATATATATATATATATATATATATTTTGTCCAGCAAAATCCAACGCGCCTAAAATTTTACAAATCGGTTAATATTTACGCAAGTTACAAGCCGCACAATGTTTTTCACACACGAAGTAGCCAACTTTCAGCCCTTTTAGCTCCGTCCCTGGTGCAGCTAAAAACTTAAAGAGACACGATTCTGAAAGCCTGACTTCTCCTCTGGTACTAATTCAATTTTTATGCAAATCCATTTATTTGTTTAGAAGTTCCATCTTATTACCACTTCTTTTATAATTTACACCACTGTGGGTAGTTTGTATATGCTATTTGACGTGTAGCGACCATACCAATAAACCTATCACGGTAAAAATTCACAATATGATTTCCACGAAGATAACTTATCTACATATTTAATTTGTGCTAAATCTTAAACAATTCATGAGTTCTATCGACATTTAGTTGAAATTTTGCTGGATACTTGTATGAAGATTAGATATAAACATGGACCGATTTCATCAAATATTAGTCAGGTATATTTGCGGTGCATGACTAACTTATGAACCGAATTTCGTTCAATTATCTTAAGAATTGCGCCTTTAATCGAATGAAAATGGTCCGAAAACTGATATTTTAAATCTTAAATATCACTTTTTTGGGAGCGAACATTGAAAAACTGTAAACGCCATTGAAATCAGCATACTCGAATTAAGTTCACCTGTCGGGTGGCCCTTCTGTCGGGAAAAATAGTGTCGAATTCATTCGCAGTGCTATTAATATAACCTTAAATCTCTTTAATTTAAACTTTGTTATAAACATTACATTTTATATCAACAAGACCATAGCTTTAATTTCAAATAAGTTTTGTATTATATAACACTACGCTAGTCGAAAAAACCGACAGAAGGGCCACACAACGGGTAAACTTAACTCGAGTAGGCTAATTTCAATGGCATTCACCGTTTTTTTTATATAAGCTTTTAAAACAGATATTTAAGACTTAAAATTTAAGTTTTTGGACCATTTTCTTTGGATTAAAGGCGCAATTCTTAAGATAATTGGACGAAATTCGGTTCATAAGTTAACTAAGAACTACAAATATACCTAACTAAAATTTTAAGAAATCGGTCAAAGTTTACACATAGTCTTCATACAAGGATCCGCCAAAATTTTAGCTCACGAATTGTTTCAGATTTAGCTCGAATTTAATATGTAGATAACTTATTTTCGTAGAAATCATATTGTGAAGTTTAAGTTTTTGGACCATTTTCTTTGGATTAAAGGCGCAATTCTTAAGATAATTGGACGAAATTCGGTTCATAAGTTAACTAAGAACTACAAATATACCTAACTAAAATTTTAAGAAATCGGTCAAAGTTTACACATAGTCTTCATACAAGGATCCGCCAAAATTTTTGCTCACGAATTGTTTCAGATTTAACTCGAATTTAATATGTAGATAACTTATTTTCGTAGCAATCATATTGTGAAGTTTGAACGTGGTCGTTTTATTGGTATGGTTGCTGCACGTCGAACAGCTTATACAAACTATGTTTAATATTACTTAAAATTAATATTTTAAGAAATATATATTTTTAATTTTTAGACTGTTTTATAAACTATTTTCATAAACTGTTTGACGTTTAGCAACCATACAAATAAACCGATCACGTTCAAACTTCACAATATGATTTCTACTAAGATAAGTTAATTAACTTTGAGCTGAATCTAAAAGAATTCATGAGTTCTATCGACATTTATTGGAAATTTTGACGGATAGTTGTATGAAAACTAGGTGTAGGCACGGACCGATTTCATCAAATTTAGTCTACGTAAGTAACTTATGAACCGAATTTCCTTCAATTATGTTAAGAATTGCGTCTTTAATCCAATGAAAATTGTACAAAAACTGAAATTTTAAATCTTAAATATCTCTTTTTTAAGAGCTAACATTAAAAAACGGCGAACGCCACTGAAATCAGGGGCTCAATTCTGGTTCTGTGATAATGTGAAATGAAAAAAATTTTAATATTCGTTTTCATCATTACTTTTCACTCTATCTGTACACAATTACACATTTTCTGATTCTCGTTTGAATTATGAAAAAATGTTTCATTCCATACGTACCTGTGAAAACTTTGGTACTATGCAGCGTTGTCAACTTTTAAATTTCAAAAAGCGCTAAAACGCGATAAAAACGCTTAATTCGGAAAAAACGCACTAAATTAAAAATTTTTCATTTATTTCAAAATATTATGTATTTTATCATTTCATAAAGTAAAATAAAATTTTTTTGATGTCTTAAAGGACATATCGCACATGCACTTGAAAAGTGACAGAACTCAAAAATACTGATTTTCCAGAAAACGAGTTTTAGTTTTAATTTACTCACACTTTCATGGAAAAATATAAATGTATTCTCTCCTCAAGAGTTTAGTATACAAGATACATATTTGCTTGATTTTTATGCAATATGAAAAGCAGTATGATAATTAATATTGTACTATTGACTCTAAAAACGCACTCCTGGAATTGTACAACTTTTGAAGTGTATGGGCGATATAATGGAGTAATAACATAAATAAAAAAGAACAAAATTGTTTAATTTATGAAAATATAAAAGTATATGTATATTTGAAACTAGAGCTTACCGAAAAGTTTTATGGTCATTTCCGAATTCAGCGGATAAAAATATACATATGGGCAAATCCTACGTGACGAACGCTACATTCAGGGCCGAATTACCGCATACGTGATCGAGTAAAATTGTTTGAAAATTTTCTTTTTGGGATTACGGCATACGATAATCGAGTACATGCTGGTTAAATTGCACTCGTTAGCACCAGAGCGATCGAAAATAATATTTTCTTTTATTTGTATGTTTTGTAAAAAAGCATGGAACATTATCAATAAACCTTATTGCAGTCGTCAAATCGACTTGGTTGTTGAACTAGCTTAAAGAAAAAAAACACAGTTTTCAAAAATTTTAATATGTTAGCTATCGAATGCGATAATCCATCCATTCGACACGTGACGAAATTTTATTCGATGCGAAAGCCTACTCGATAACGAATGCGGTGATTCTGCCCAGATTAATATATAAAACTTTTTTATTCTTTCAAAAGATATACTTTCATCTTACGCATAGTGCTTAGTGGGATTTATTTGTACTTTCTAATGGCATGAAACAAAATTTTTTAGCAGCTACTTGTTGCGAAATAATTGAGCACAAAGTTTTGCGATGCACGTGGCAGTAACTTTGAAAGTTGAAGTGTGTTTTTCGTATTTATTAGCGAATTT
>OY101448.1:90945790-91088975 GCA_956483635.1 Panzeria rudis | reverse complement strand
ATGTGTTTAGTGGAGTTGTAGATAATATATTATCTAAAAAAAAGATTTTAACAAAACTTGCACGTTCTTTATAGTTAACGAGATAATCTAAAAAAATAGTCGCGAGTTTTACACTTGAAAAATATATTTTTTCAGATAAATTAACGTATTTGTGAATTTTGTGTTTATTGCAACATTCCGAAATAAAAACCACCAAAAATTAAAAAAAAGCACTGAGAACTAACTTGAAAATTTTTCGCGTCGAAATGTTGAAAAATCACTAAAAACTGTGCGAAAAACACCAAGTTGACAACGCTGGTAACTATGTTATCAAGTGTCAAAATCAAAATGAAATATTTACAAATAAATGCAATAGCGATATTTGTTTGTACTATTAATATGTTATGGTTTTTATGAGAAAAAATATGTTTTATTAATAGTTTTAAATTATTTAAAATAAAACGATTAAATGTAAAATAGTATGTAGTGAATTATAGCGTTTGCAGTGTGAATTGTGTACATGTGTCTGTCGTGTGTGGAAAATATAGCTTACAAATGATAAATAAATAAAATCCTTCTTGTGTATTTTATATTTAAATCATTAATTATCATTTGGGAGGTCAAAATCATCTCTTAGTTAATAAATAAATGAATTATAAAAAAAAACATTTGTTTCCTTATAAGTTTGCCCTTACTATTCTCCAAAAGTTTATTTTTCACTTATAAATTTTCTGTGCAAAATAAATTCCCATATGAAAAGTTTTTGACAGTTATTTTCGCTGCTACACAAAACAAGAATCGCAGAGTGATGTGTAATTGTGAAAAACTTTTGTTTCGTTCCAATGTTTTTGATATGAAAAAATATTGACATTACTTTTTCATTGTTTCATTAAACGAGAATCAAAACTACTTTGAAAACGTGAAAAATCTTTTCAGTTCACCGTTTCACAGAACAGGAATTGACCCCCAGCATACTCAAATTAAGTTTACCTGTCGGATGGCCCTTCTGTCGGAAAAAAATAGTGTCGAATTCATGCACTGTGTAATCATTTAAATCATGTTAAATTAAAATAAAATACATTTTACATACCCATGGTATCCATTTAGTGTATAGCTGAAAGTAAACTTTGAAGCTGTGTGCTGCTGTGGTTAGCGGGTGGACTATAATGCACGTGGAACGAGTGCAAATCTTGGTTGGCACAACCAACTACAACAGAAAGTTTTCTGATGGTCTATGCTAATAAAGCTGTTTTTAGACTATTATACAAGCTGTTCGACTTCTGCACAAAATGCTACCCGGATGTAATGTGTTGTTATTGCTTCTTTAAAACTTTCCATAAACTCATTAGATCAGAGTTGCATTTTCTACAGAAGTTGAGCGGCTTGTGAGATAGTGTAAAACAGCTATAACCATCACATAAGCAAAATATTTAATAAAATAGCTACATTAAAGTCATGTTGTTTCAGCTTGATATAACTATAATTCAACATGGTTCTTTGTGTTGTTTCAATATCAAATTCACGTTATTTCAACTTGAAATAACTTGGATTCCACATAATTTTCCATATTATTTCAGTATTATCTTCATTTTGATTTAACTGTACTGTAATATTAAATCCACATGAAATATAGTTGATTCAAAAGGGTGAATGTTCCTTCAAGTTTATTGTAAATTATGTTGAATTAACATGAAACTTCTACGAAACAAAATCAGTACCGAAAAGTGTTTAATTAACCTGGTTTTCGACCATTTTACATTGAAATTTTTCTGCGTGTATTAATTTATGTAATTGGCCGTGTCTTTTTCCTTTAATATTTTCTTGATCATATGGCTATTTATTTCCGGGAAAGTCTTATTTTTATAGTAATTATGTATGTTTATCAAATACACCGCAAATAATTAAAGAGCCGATTTGACTTTTTTGTTAGTTAGAGCTTTTACCGTTTTATTTAACATGTAGAGCAAAAAGCGGAGTATGCAGTTCTTACTGAAATTAGGTTTGGAGCTTAGCATTTATTTCTACACGGAAAAATAATCGTGTAGAATTCTATACAGAATTTTGTTTGCATACACACAAGTTTATATATTTTTTAATTTACAACACACAAAAACACTAAAAATTAATTACATCGTACAAAAAAATTAGAAATTTCACAAATTTCGTGACCAAAAAATTGTCTGAACATCAATTTTTGTTTCAGTTGATGGAAAATAATCTCCACTTATTGTTATAACATGCCTGTAATAGACAATAAATATCAAAATTCCGTGTACTTTTCTTTTGGAACTGTGTACTAGTAAACGGAAATTTCTTTAAGAAATTTACCAACCTGAATTTCAGTTTGTTTTTTTTTTGCACATATCCATGTACTTACATTGGAGTGATACAAAAAATCGATTTTTCCAAAAGCTCGCAATGAAATATATTCAGGGCACCGAAAAAAGACGCATGGGAAAATCAGAGCTCTTAATTTTTATATATAAAGGTCGAGAATTTCTATTTTCCATATATGTAAATAGCATCGGAATTGTTTTTATAATTTTCTAGCTTATAAACATATTTTTGTAGGAAATTGAACGCTCTTTAAAAAATTTCTCTTATGATTTTTCGAGAAACCCAAGAGACCAAAACGTATTCAAACTCAAAATTGAATTTATGCCATGTTTGCACTTTTCATTTGTTTTACATTTTTTGCAGAGCGGTTATTGCCTACAAAAATATATATCGCGCATAAAAATTTGTTAATTGGTTTGTGAGTTAGAAAACTATAAAAAATAAACATTGTTTTCCCATATTATTTATATGGGAAATAGAAATTCTCGATACGCGAGCTCTGAATAGCAAAATTAAGAACTCCGATTTTCACAAGTGTCTTTTTTCTGTGCCCTGAATACATTTCACTGCGAGCTTTCGGAAAAATCAAATACATAGGGTTTTTTTTTAATCACTGCAATGTACATATCAGTGAGCTGCAACAAGTGTCAAACTTTCGAGTATACCCACTCACGTACTCTGATTTTTTGTGATGCAATAGTTTTTGTTCAACAACAAGTAGTGATTTTAAGATCAATAGCTTATTTCAAACAATCGGTTTTAATCACTTGTATTCGCAATTAACATGAATGTTTGTGATTAGTTTCTTTGGTATGATTGTAACCACACCTGATCGAAACTAATATGTAATTCGCATCATTCTTGTAAAACTCTTTATGACCAGCGCGAGCTAGTTATTTTAATACACTCGCAATACATCATACATACATCCAATAAAATGTTCGTGCGATTGTAGTTGTTTCGTACAATCCTCATTCGTGTTGTTTCTTCTTAACAAATTTGTAATTTGCCACTTAAAGCGGCCTTCAGACTATTAGATTTAGTATTAATAATTGTCAAAAACTCAAATCTTAAGTAAAAATCCAACAGTTTAAAAACAAATTGTTATGATTTGTCAAATAATTTTTGACAGTATTATGGTATTCGTAATTTTTAGGAAATTTTCTAAACAATCACGATTTTCATTTTATCAGGATTGTCTTATGCACAAACAAACATAGTAATAACAAAAACAGTTGCGTATTTGTTTGCCGGCTTAAATAAAGAAAAGGAAGCACGAAAAAATTTGCTTTATTGCAAATTATTTATGTTACGTTTTATTTGGAATGTGATAGTGTAGAAACAAAATGTAATGAGAAAATTTTCTTTAAGATTTTTTGATTGATTTTGATTTGATTTTCGTCTTACAAAATCTAATAAAAATCTCAAAGCTTGTATTACAATGTGAAAGGGCCTTAAGTGGCATAAGAAAGCCTACATACATAAACACGTATGTACGTGTTTGCTTCCAACAACAATACTTTGCAGAACATAAAAATATACTCGAGTGTTTTTATTTCGATCCCAATCAAATAATGCCAAAAACATTCGAGCTACAAGTTAGCGATTGTTCGTAAACAAGCCGCATAGTTTGTAATCCAATCAATGCAAGTACAATGTTGCGAATAAGATATACTTCTTGCTGATTTTTTGGTTCGTGCATTATACTCGAATGTGAACAAATCTATCAAAGGCTTGATTGTTTTGTACTTGTTATTTAGCGCTAGTGATTAAGACGGCTCGATCATACTTGTTGCAGCTCCCTGGTACATATGTACTTATGTACAACTTAATGCAAACATATCGATGGTGTTGCGTAAAAATCTCCAATCTGCTATGAAAACTGTTGCGAGCTTGGCCCATTTTGGGGCAACACCGTCAATATGTATTTAAGGTTTTATTGGTAGTAAAATTATTGGAAAAAAATTTATTTCGTTTTATTTTTAAGTCCTACTTTTTTAAAGCCCTTTGACACTTGCTTTTATTTTGTCTTTTTAAGATTTTGGAAATATATTGTAATATATCATAGAAACCATGGTAGAATAATACACAAGGTAGCCCTGGAACGTCAGCTGATAATTTTTTTATTTGCTTTTTTCATGGTACGAACTGTTAAATGTTGTGTATATGTGAAATAACTACGTTGCACACACAATACCACACGTATGTTTGATGCTTCTGTTATACAAACACACGCGTACTCTCTGTATTAATGTTTGACATTTTCTATCCCAAAATGTACATTTGTATTAGTTATGCGGCTACCTGTTATATTATTCTACCATGATAGAAACCGTTAAGAAAAATCTAAAAATTTTAAACTTAAAATTGACATTTCGAGCTTAAAGCGTAGTATGCAGTTCTCACTGAAATTCAGGTTTGGAGTTTTACATTTATTTCTACACGGAAAAATAATCGTGTAGAATTCTATACAGAATTTTGTTTGCATACACACAAATTTATATATGTATGTAGTTTTTAATTTACAACACACAAAATCACTAAAAATTAATTACAATGTACGAAAAATTAGAAATGTCAAAAATTCCGAGACCAAACAATTGTCTGAACATTAATTTTTGTTTCAGTTGACGGAAACAAATCTCCAATTATTGTTATAACATGCCTGTAATAGACAACGAATGCCGAAATTCCGTTCAGTTTGTTTTTTTTACACATACTTCTTATGACAGCATGAATTTCAGGCAGAGCTGCATTCTACGCTTAAAACGTGTCATTGCTGTTGATTCATTAGGTTTAAACCCAAATATACTGATTTTGGCGTTAATTTTTCCAAACTAGCTGTTTTTTGCAGAATAAAATGAAACAGTATTGGAATTAAAAACAGAAAAGTGGTAAACAAAAACATATATTTCGTATATTCTTCTCTTTATTATATTCATAATTCACTCTTTCAATCTTAGATTAATAAAGGACGTGCTAAGCCACCTCATTATCGCTTTAGCCCCATAAAATTCAAGATGTTAGAGTAATTTTGATTATATAAGCATCCTGTAGTGACTAATGAAGGCTTTAGCCGACGAAAAAGTTTTCTAGTTACGCCAATGACGAAGGCACATTACGATCATATATTTCTCTACTCATTCTTGCAAGGATGTATCTGTATGTACATTCTTATTTTACGTATTCAGTAAGCAGCACAAAAAATAGAGGCGTTCATAGACTATTTGCAGAGTACGAAAAAACACAGCGCAGCGCCGCTCCTTTTGCTTTTTTGCGCTTTACGCAAAGAGCGGAGCAAATTTATTATTGTGCTTGCGCCTCGCCAATACTTTCGCGCTGCGCATAATAGGACCAAGCGCAGAAAGGAGAATTTTCGTTTGGGCTGCGCTTTTTGTTTGCGCAATGCGCAAAAAGAGAATGAAATGCGCATGGCGCATTTACAGTATTAAAAATTTACAGTATTAAAAACCAATAAAAAAAAGAGTTGGAAAATTGGAATAAAAAATCAGAAGGTGAAATTTGTTCGGCCCACCATATTAATAAAAGGAATAGGACTCATATTCTATTTCCTCATCAAAATTTGGTTAAATAGCTGATGTTTCATTAATACTAGTATCCACGATCAAACGTGGTAAAAGCGAACAATGGATGCTGATGATGACAGCGTAACGGCTGTCGAAATTAGTTGTACTAATCCGTTCTGCTAGACTGATTAGATATTCTAATATTCCACTCTTAAAAATAATTTGAATTTACATTAATTAAATTATTGTGAACTTAAGCCAAATAATAATAACTTCCGACTTATAGTATTAAAAATTTTTAAATAAGCAACGGGAGTTATTTCCATGGATGTTATTACATGCCATGGTAGTTTTCTTAAATCACCGTATGGCACTTCCAGTTTAAGGGCTTGACCGGAAATTGGGCCGGTGGTGCCGTTCATATTTCCTGTCTGGACCGGAGGTTGGGTCAGTGGTGCAGTTCACACTTCCGGTTTAGGGAATGAACCGGAAATCGGGTCGGTAGTGCAGTTCATATTTCCGGTTCCGGTCTGGACCGGAGGTTGGGTCAGTAGTGCAGTTCACACTTCCGGTTGATGGGATGGACCGGATATAGGGTCGGTAGTGCAACTCATATTTCCGGTTCCGGTCTGGACCGGAAGTTGGGTCAGTACTGTGGTTCATATTTCCGGTTCCGGTCCGGAAGTTTGATCCGTCTAGGGGCATCATATTGCGCATTGCGCAAAGAGCGGCGCTAATAAATCGAATGCGCTTGCGCTGCGCTAACCAATTGCTCCTTTTTTTCGCTGCGCTCCTTGCGCTTGTGCGCATTTTTAATACGCTTGTAAGAAATGCGTAATGAGCAAAAGGAGTGCGCAAATCCGAACTCTGATTATTTGACGCATCTTTTAGTCCTTTCATCGGTTTATGTTAGCAAAACTTGCCTAATATAGATTGAAAATTTGATTGTAGGTGGATTTAAGGAAGATACAACCATATCTGGGAAAAGCTAGAAATACAAAGCCTGAACCATACCCATGACAACGCGTTGTATTAGAGTCACGGAAGGCTTGAAAAGGCAAAATATACCAGACGAAAACTTATTTTGAACTTTTGATTTGGTAAGAAAATTACTTGAAATGGAACTTATATAGAATGTAGAAACAGTACGTTAAAATAAAACACTCATTCCTCCAAAGTTACTGAATGTACTCCCATTGTATAAGTCTACATTTGCTTTTTATGATATTGCGGAATTTGGTTTATATACAGTGTTGTCAGATTAGTGGATTTATCCTCAAATTAGGGACTTATCCCCAAGTCGGGGATTTTCTTTTCGAAATAACAAATTTGGTTTGCGTATTGGGGAATTCATTGGGGATAATTTTATGCTTTGGGAAGTTTATACGATTTTTAGGGGATTCTTATTTTTCCTTATATATTTTTATTTATTTCTTGGATTATTGTAATTTCAATACATTGCGCTTCAAGAAAAGCAAAAATTAGAAGCAAAATGCAGCACAAATTGCTCAAATCTCTGTTGAGACTTAGGGTCAGATTGTGTAAATACGAAATTTTTTGTCGTTTTGAAATTTCAATAGAAACATTTTTGTTTTGAAACGCATTTAAATAATTTTTCTAAAAAATATACATTTTAAAAATAATGGAATTTGTTGTGACACTTTTGATCAAAATCCATTTAAATCTGCCGAAATTGTGAAATTGTTTAACTTTAAAGCAGATTTAAGCTCCCAATTTTTGATTTCCTTAATCAACTTAAATAATATGTTAGAAATACACATATATTTTATACTTAAATATACTCCATATCGATGGTCATATGTTGGCAACACGTAACTGATTTTTACAACTTTTCAGTTGATGAAATCCCATTGTAAATAGGCTGGAAACGAAATAAAATAACTGTAAACTATTTAGTAAATAATCTTAAATAATTTCGGTTTTTTATTTCGAAGATAGGAAAGTTTTTAGCAATTTATATAACGTTTTCAGCTTTTTGTGAAAAATAATAAAAAAAACCAGTTACGAGTTGTCAACGTATGATATGTCCAAATAAAGTATTCATAAATTAATACTTAGATGAATTGAAACTGAAGTATTATTATTTTTAGTGGGGACTTTTGGGGATGATAAAAATAGATTTTTGGGGAATTTCGGGGATGAAAATTTTCTTAGTCTAAATCTGACATCAAATGCTACCTTTTGCCTCAAGTTTATTTGCAAAACTAACCAAAAATATTTAAAAATAAAAAATATATTTTGTTTAGCATGTAATCAAAACAACTATCAATAAATTTACACTGAACCAAATGGTTCTTAATCAAAGATACGTAAATGCATCTTTTTTTTCTAAGTCCGGCTTTATGTCAGACACTTGAAACTATAGATATAACATGTTTAAAATAAAAAATCTCAAAGCAATATGTTACACCATTCAAGAGCTATGACCCTACGTCCATATACGAAAAACAGCTAACATTTTTCAATATAAAGTTTGACTTTTTTCATGATAAAAATATATCAGTTATAGACGTAGGGTGAGGATAACGAGCAAAATATTGGACCAAATGGGCTTCATCTAACAGCAGGATTAAGCAAATGTCCGGGTGATTTTCCTCTGCTGTCCTCTTTTTATAAATTAAGCGATAACAACCATAAATATAATTAAGCGGACTTATTATATCATTAAACTCTGAAAGCATAATCCTACAAAGCTTCATTTCTCTGTACCTTCCTTTAAAGCTACAAATCTGTTTCCTTTATTTTTAAGATAATTTGTTTATTTTGTTAAGCGGACTTAAAATGTATGTATTTCGCTTTATCAACATTTCTCGCTACTTCAGAATTTAAATATGAACTTAAAATAGTTGCCACAATGTAGACTCCACATCATGAAATGAAAAAAATATATAAAGCCTCATTTACCTTATTTTTAATTTTCGTTGTCGACTGGTAATATTTGTAGCTGTTTTATTTTATTAGAAAATGATATCAATTGTAAGTCCTCTTTAGAAATGAAAAGGGATGAAAGAAAATTTGCACCTTTTGTTCCTCTTATCATTTCTAAACATGATGACAGAAATAGTAAAGTTCTTTTTCCCATTGTTATTTTTCTTTATTATAAAAGTACTATTTATTGGCAAAGAGGAGGAGTTTTTAATACTCAAAAACTGAGGGCACATGCTATATACATATATTTCAGTCTCTTTGTCCGCCCCTTCACTGTAAAAGAAGCTTAACTAAGCAGAAAAATGGTATAATATACATAAGTATGTAAAAACATTTTTATTTTCCTACTTTTTATTCACATTAAGCTATAAAGTATTTACAATAACAGAAGTGGTATAGGTGGAATTATTATACTCAAATTAAAAATTTTTTAGTAAAAGTTGAAGAACTTATAGCAACAATAAGATTAAATTCTCGTTAATTTTATTTACAATACACAGTGGTATAAATTAGGAAAAAAGTGGTAATAAGTACGGAACTTCTAAACTACTAATTGGATTTACATAAAAATTGACTTGGTTGTAGAGGAGACAGGCTTTCAGAGTCGTGTCTCCTTAAGTTTTTAGCTGCACCAGGGGCGGAGCTACAAGGGCTGAAAGTTGGCTATCTAGGGTGTGAAAAACATTGTACGTCTTAAGCTAGCTTAAGCAACGGTGCGAATGCACAGAAATTGTATGTTTCAAACTATAATGTACTTAAGAAAAGGTTTCGTCAAGTTCTCTCAATTGTCATTTGATTAAGCAAAGAGCGAAACTGAATAATCTGTACGGAATCAGCTCCTTGTAAATTGTTATTTTATTTTTTTATTTATTCATACATACAGTGTTGCCACGACCAAAAATTGTTTTAACCAAAATGTTAAAAAGAAATGCATTACATACATGAGAAACAATAACAAAAATATGAAAGTTAAACAAGAATTTATAGAATATGTATGTAATAAAAATAGAAAAAAACTTACACCCGTGTTGACTAGCAATGCCTTCAAAATAACGCAGCAATATTGGTTAAGGCTATGATTAACTACAGATTTATGGCGTTATGTTTTCTAATTTGCAATATGTATAATTATTTTTCAAGGAAGTGAATTTGCTACATACATACATACATACATACATACATACATACATACATACATACATACATACATACATACATACATACATACATACATACATACATACATACATACATACATACATACATACATACATACATACATACATACATACATACATACATACATACATACATACATACATACATACATACATACATACATACATACATACATACATACATACATACATACATACATACATACATACATACATACATACATACATACATACATACATACATACATACATACATACATACATACATACATACATACATACATACATACATACATACATACATACATACATACATACATACATACATACATACATACATACATACATACATACATACATACATACATACATACATACATACATACATACATACATACATACATACATACATACATACATACATACATACATACATACATACATACATACATACATACATACATACATACATACATACATACATACATACATACATACATACATACATACATACATACATACATACATACATACATACATACATACATACATACATACATACATACATACATACATACATACATACATACATACATACATACATACATACATACATACATACATACATACATACATACATACATACATACATACATACATACATACATACATACATACATACATACATACATACATACATACATACATACATACATACATACATACATACATACATACATACATACATACATACATACATACATACATACATACATACATACATACATACATACATACATACATACATACATACATACATACATACATACATACATACATACATACATACATACATACATACATACATACATACATACATACATACATACATACATACATACATACATACATACATACATACATACATACATACATACATACATACATACATACATACATACATACATACATACATACATACATACATACATACATACATACATACATACATACATACATACATACATACATACATACATACATACATACATACATACATACATACATACATACATACATACATACATACATACATACATACATACATACATACATACATACATACATACATACATACATACATACATACATACATACATACATACATACATACATA
Organism: Panzeria rudis; assembly: GCA_956483635.1. Taxonomy (NCBI): domain Eukaryota; kingdom Metazoa; phylum Arthropoda; class Insecta; order Diptera; family Tachinidae; genus Panzeria; species Panzeria rudis. Next base: position 91,077,828 of record OY101448.1, on the reverse strand, counting down.
CATACATACATACATACATACATACATACATACATACATACATACATACATACATACATACATACATACATACATACATACATACATACATACATACATACATACATACATACATACATACATACATACATACATACATACATACATACATACATACATACATACATACATACATACATACATACATACATACATACATACATACATACATACATACATACATACATACATACATACATACATACATACATACATACATACATACATACATACATACATACATACATACATACATACATACATACATACATACATACATACATACATACATACATACATACATACATACATACATACATACATACATACATACATACATACATACATACATACATACATACATACATACATACATACATACATACATACATACATACATACATACATACATACATACATACATACATACATACATACATACATACATACATACATACATACATACATACATACATACATACATACATACATACATACATACATACATACATACATACATACATACATACATACATACATACATACATACATACATACATACATACATACATACATACATACATACATACATACATACATACATACATACATACATACATACATACATACATACATACATACATACATACATACATACATACATACATACATACATACATACATACATACATACATACATACATACATACATACATACATACATACATACATACATACATACATACATACATACATACATACATACATACATACATACATACATACATACATACATACATACATACATACATACATACATACATACATACATACATACATACATACATACATACATACATACATACATACATACATACATACATACATACATACATACATACATACATACATACATACATACATACATACATACATACATACATACATACATACATACATACATACATACATACATACATACATACATACATACATACATACATACATACATACATACATACATACATACATACATACATACATACATACATACATACATACATACATACATACATACATACATACATACATACATACATACATACATACATACATACATACATACATACATACATACATACATACATACATACATACATACATACATACATACATACATACATACATACATACATACATACATACATACATACATACATACATACATACATACATACATACATACATACATACATACATACATACATACATACATACATACATACATACATACATACATACATACATACATACATACATACATACATACATACATACATACATACATACATACATACATACATACATACATACATACATACATACATACATACATACATACATACATACATACATACATACATACATACATACATACATACATACATACATACATACATACATACATACATACATACATACATACATACATACATACATACATACATACATACATACATACATACATACATACATACATACATACATACATACATACATACATACATACATACATACATACATACATACATACATACATACATACATACATACATACATACATACATACATACATACATACATACATACATACATACATACATACATACATACATACATACATACATACATACATACATACATACATACATACATACATACATACATACATACATACATACATACATACATACATACATACATACATACATACATACATACATACATACATACATACATACATACATACATACATACATACATACATACATACATACATACATACATACATACATACATACATACATACATACATACATACATACATACATACATACATACATACATACATACATACATACATACATACATACATACATACATACATACATACATACATACATACATACATACATACATACATACATACATACATACATACATACATACATACATACATACATACATACATACATACATACATACATACATACATACATACATACATACATACATACATACATACATACATACATACATACATACATACATACATACATACATACATACATACATACATACATACATACATACATACATACATACATACATACATACATACATACATACATACATACATACATACATACATACATACATACATACATACATACATACATACATACATACATACATACATACATACATACATACATACATACATACATACATACATACATACATACATACATACATACATACATACATACATACATACATACATACATACATACATACATACATACATACATACATACATACATACATACATACATACATACATACATACATTCCCGCAAGGGTTTCTTATGAGGATAACGGGATTGACGACCCCGCGGGCCCTGAGTTATCACAGGTTTGAAGGCATTCTAGGTAGAAATCCTTAAAAAACCTGTGATTCCGCACCGCTGAAAAGCATTAAGAGCAAGTCCAGCACGGTCTTAATTATGGCATTTCTGGACATACGAATTTGAATTGTTAGAACCCTGGGCTGACGGTTGTGGTATTCTGGGACTTGAGTATGTAGGAGTGAAATTTTACAGAAATGGCTCTCAGGCTAATGCCACAACTGCCTCCGTCCTATTAAAACTTGGCAAGTCTCAAAGTACGTTTGAAGTTCGTCATCATTAGGTTGTTGGTGCAGGTTCGGATGTCGTTCCCCGGTTAGCACGGATCTGGCTCTGGCGGGATGATCCATAAGATCTTTTCGTCAACCCTCGCATGGACCTCACTGCTTGCAAAGGGGCCCATGGGGTCTTAACGTGACTGCACATCGAACGGAGATAGCGGCTTTGAGTTTGGACCCATTAGAATGAATTTTGAAAATAAAAATCGAAGTAACAATGAGTTAAATATGGGAGATGTTGAAAACCCATTTGCAAGGAAGTCGGTGATCACGAGATCGCCTCCTACAGCAGTTAGTAGTAGACCTGTTCCAGTGTCAAATACCGTCGACAATAGTAATGAGGGCCACAGTAACAGTGTGAAGAGATTAGGAGTGAAAATAGGAGAGTTGTTAGATTTTCTGAAGACACGCTCAAACGTGCACAGGGATATAGTGACAATGTCCCGTGAGATACAGGCGTTGTATATGCAGGTTTCAGATGAATTGAGTAGCAAAGGTGTTAGTAGTGACGAGAAATCGCGGACTAGCAGAGAAACGCAGACAGACGAACCGGCAAGGGTAAACCTTGTGATAGGTGGAACCCCAAAGCGCAGAAGAGATGATAATATTCTTAGCCCAAAGGGTAACAAATCTAAGAGAAAGAAGGGCACAACCCCCAATAGGGCATTGAAGAAAAGTGAAAATGCTGTACCCAGGGAGACAGGTATAAACACGGCTGGTAAACAAGATCCGAATGTTAAAGATCCTGACTGGGTTAAAGTTGGTCCAAGAGCTAGAAATAGAAAAAAGACAATACGACCAGATGCTTTGATTATTAAAACTTGTGGGAATGCTTCCTATGCTGATATTCTCAGACAAGTGAAGAAAGACCCTAAGCTGGATAATCTGGGTCAAAACGTAAAAAATATCAGGAAGACTGAGAAAGGTGAATTACTGTTAGAGTTGAGTAAACCCTCGCATCAGAATACAAGTGAGTTCAGGTCGACGGTAGAAGAGGTATTAGGTGAGGTCGCAGAAGTTAGAGCACTATCCCATGAGATTAGGATCGAGATTAGAGATATAGATGAGGTAACCACAAAGGAGGACGTCTATGAAGCCCTCATTAGAGAATCCGATCTTAAATCCCTGCAGCCTGCTGCAGTTAAATCGTTAAGGAGAGCGTATGGAGGAACGCAAACTGCCACCATTGGCGTAAGTGCTGTCTTAGCTTCTTAGCTTGCCGTCTTATAGAGATGGCGAAGATACGTATTGGTTGGGTTGTTTGCAGAATACGCGAAAAGGTAACACCAAGAAGGTGCTATAAATGTCTTGATTATGGACATAGAGCAGCAAACTGTAGGGGGCAGGACCTTTCTAAAAACTGCTTACGGTGTGGCAAAACTGGCCACAAAATTGGAACTTGTTCCAATAAACCGTCGTGCCTGCTTTGTAGGAATGGAACAAACACCGCTAGTGACCATGTCACCGGATGTGCAGTTTGTCCATACTACAGAAGAGCTCTACAGAAACTTAGGGTTTAAAGCAAAACTTAAGGCATCAAAATGCGTATATTACAGTTAAATCTCAACCATTGCCAGGCAGCTCAAGAGCTTCTTAAGCAAAGCGTTCGATATTTAAATGTAGATGTCGCTGTGCTGAGTGAGCCATATCGGAACATGGGATCTGTAAATTGGGTTTCCGATAATACGGACACATCGGCGATATGGAACACCAGCACGCTAACAATACGAGATAAAATAACATCAGAATGTGGATATGCCCGAGCCACTGTCTCTGGCATCACGCTATACAGTTGCTATATTCCCCCTAGGTATTCTATAGAGGACTTTCGAGTAATAGTTGACAATATAGTAACAGATGCAGTTACAAGAAATCCTGTCATAATAGCGGGTGACTTCAATGCGTGGGCTGTTGAATGGGGCTGCCCCTTGACAAACACAAGAGGTAGAGTACTCTTGGAAGCCTTTTCTGTATTGGGTGTTGTACTCATTAATAATGGAGTTGAACAAACTTTCAGAAGGGGTGATGCTGGATCGGTAATTGACATTACATTTGTCAGTAGCAGCATCACAAGCCAAGTTAACTGGAGAATATCCGACATCTATACTCATAGCGATCATAGCGCTATAATCATAGATGTACAAGATGAACAGCCCCGTGTGATTGCACAAGCACGAGGTTTGACAGGATGGAAGGTAAATACCTTTGATAAGGATATCTTCGCAGCTTGTATGGAGAACATGGAACTGAGTGGTTCAGCTGAAGATATGGCAGTGCAATTAGTAAGCCATATCACTAATGCCTGTAACGTAGCTATGATAAAACGTAAAAGGTCACCAAATAAGCCCCCGGTGTACTGGTGGAATGATGAAATTGCTAGCTTGCGATCGGAGTGTATAAGTGCCCGAAGGCAGTATACACGAACGAGAGGTAGTTTAGAGAATAATGTACACCATCAAATATGTAAGGATAAAAGGAAAGCGTTGAAGATTGCAATTCGTAGGAGCAAGCGTAGGTGTTTTCTTAATGTTTGTGATGAAGTAGATAGTAATCCTTGGGGCTTTGCATATAAATTGGTAACCAAGAAACTTAAATGTCTTGGTCCATCGCCGCCAAGAGAAGAGCCTATCCTCAAGGGAATTGTAGATCATCTCTTTCCCCAACAGGAAACTCCGACATGGCAACACAGCTACCCGGCTGAATTTTTCGACATTCCTCCGGTTACGATTGCCGAGATAGAAGGTGCTGTCTCAAAATTTAAAGACAAGAAGGCACCAGGTTTAGACTGCACTCCGAATATGATACTAAAAGAAGCTGTTAAACTCCATCCTGACTATTTTTTGAAAGTAATAAGCGCATGCTTGAGCCAGGGCATTTTTCCAACAATGTGGAAGAGACAAAAGTTAGTATTGTTACCTAAGGATAATAAGCCACCAGACGACCCTTCCTCTTATAGGCCGCTGTGTATGATAGATACAAGTGGGAAATTGCTAGAAAGTATAATCTGTAGAAGATTGGAAAGTTGTGTTGAAGCTAACCGCGGTTTATCAGATAACAAATTTGGCTTCAGGAAAGCAAGGTCAACAGTAGATGCTATCAAAGTTGTAGTAGAAACTGCTGCTCAGGCTATCCAAGGGAAGAGGTGGAGAAATGGAGCAAAAGAGTATTGTGTAGTTGTAACGCTAGACGTAAAGAATGCCTTCAATACGGCAAACTGGGAGCATATTGTTGATGCCTTAGTCAGTTTAGACATCCCAGGATATCTAGTGGCAATTATACAGGACTATTTCCGAAATAGAGAGCTAGTTTATGATACTGATAAGGGTACTAGAAGACGAAAGATCATTGGTGGGGTGCCTCAAGGATCAGTTCTTGGTCCACTACTGTGGAACGTCATGTACGATGGAGTATTGAGGTTAAACCTGCCGGAGAAGGTAAAGATAGTTGGATTCGCAGACGACATAGCGTTAGTATGTGAAGCAAAAGAGTTACTAGAGGCGGAAACCATTGCAAACGCCAGTATTCAGATCGTAAGGTCTTGGTTGATATTAATGGGTCTAGCTCTAGCTGACCATAAAACAGAAGCGATTCTGATTAGTAGTCGGAAAAATAGGGAAACCATTAGGCTAAATATTGGCACGTGTAGCATAGAATCCAAGGAATGTTTAAAATACCTTGGAGTCATGATTGACACTCGTCTGTCTTTTCATGAGCACTTGAAGTATATAGGTTCTAAGGTATCAAAAACCTGCTCAGCGCTATGCCGGATCATGCCGAATACAAGAGGTCCAAAATATCTGCAGAGGAGATTGCTAACCAGTGTAGTAAGAAGCATTATCTTATATGCATCCCCTATATGGTCAGGCTCACTGAAATACTCTACATATGTGAATCTGATATCCCCTGTGTATAGGCTGGCCGCCCTGCGAGTATGTAGCGCATTCCGAACTGTATCGGACGAGGCCGCCTTTGTCATTGCCGGCATGATACCCATCGAGCTAGAAGCCGTTTCGGACAGCACGAATGGTGTGACTGATATGTGTCTACGGAAGTGGCAAGAACGATGGACAGCGACTGACAAGGGAAGATGGACTTACTTACTGATACCTGACATTAGGGTATGGTTATCAAGAAGACACGGCGACTTGAACTTCTACATTACACAGTTTTTGACTGGACATGGTTGTTTTAGGTCGTACTTGTACCGTTTCGGACATGACAGTGTTCCGTTTTGTCCGAGTTGTGGTGGCAATGTCGTGGAAGATGCCGAACATGTGTTCTTCATCTGTCCACGATTTGATAGTGGTAGAGCGTATTTAGAAGTAGTCTTAGGGCGTAGTATTAGGCCGGACAACATCGTTCCAATCATGTTGGAATCTTTGTATAACTGGACGTATGTATGTAATTTTATAAAATTGGTTCTGTTGGAACTTCGTAGGTTAGAAGAGATTCGCAGAAGAATCCATGTAGTTTAGATTTAGGGTCTAGGACCTTTCCCACCCCGAGACGTATAGCCTTGCGGTAGTACCACGGGGAGCAATTGGGTCAGTGTGAAGGGGTGTTTTTAGCGTGTTAAAATCTCGCACTTCTGGCAAACACCACCACTGCCAGAGTCTTTCGATGATTTTCATCCCACAAATAAAAAAAAAAAAAAAAAAAAAAAAAAAAAAACATACATACATACATACATACATACATACATACATACATACATACATACATACATACATACATACATACATACATACATACATACATACATACATACATACATACATACATACATACATACATACATACATACATACATACATACATACATACATACATACATACATACATACATACATACATACATACATACATACATACATACATACATACATACATACATACATACATACATACATACATACATACATACATACATACATACATACATACATACATACATACATACATACATACATACATACATACATACATACATACATACATACATACATACATACATACATACATACATACATACATACATACATACATACATACATACATACATACATACATACATACATACATACATACATACATACATACATACATACATACATACATACATACATACATACATACATACATACATACATACATACATACATACATACATACATACATACATACATACATACATACATACATACATACATACATACATACATACATACATACATACATACATACATACATACATACATACATACATACATACATACATACATACATACATACATACATACATACATACATACATACATACATACATACATACATACATACATACATACATACATACATACATACATACATACATACATACATACATACATACATACATACATACATACATACATACATACATACATACATACATACATACATACATACATACATACATACATACATACATACATACATACATACATACATACATACATACATACATACATACATACATACATACATACATACATACATACATACATACATACATACATACATACATACATACATACATACATACATACATACATACATACATACATACATACATACATACATACATACATACATACATACATACATACATACATACATACATACATACATACATACATACATACATACATACATACATACATACATACATACATACATACATACATACATACATACATACATACATACATACATACATACATACATACATACATACATACATACATACATACATACATACATACATACATACATACATACATACATACATACATACATACATACATACATACATACATACATACATACATACATACATACATACATACATACATACATACATACATACATACATACATACATACATACATACATACATACATACATACATACATACATACATACATACATACATACATACATACATACATACATACATACATACATACATACATACATACATACATACATACATACATACATACATACATACATACATACATACATACATACATACATACATACATACATACATACATACATACATACATACATACATACATACATACATACATACATACATACATACATACATACATACATACATACATACATACATACATACATACATACATACATACATACATACATACATACATACATACATACATACATACATACATACATACATACATACATACATACATACATACATACATACATACATACATACATACATACATACATACATACATACATACATACATACATACATACATACATACATACATACATACATACATACATACATACATACATACATACATACATACATACATACATACATACATACATACATACATACATACATACATACATACATACATACATACATACATACATACATACATACATACATACATACATACATACATACATACATACATACATACATACATACATACATACATACATACATACATACATACATACATACATACATACATACATACATACATACATACATACATACATACATACATACATACATACATACATACATACATACATACATACATACATACATACATACATACATACATACATACATACATACATACATACATACATACATACATACATACATACATACATACATACATACATACATACATACATACATACATACATACATACATACATACATACATACATACATACATACATACATACATACATACATACATACCTACATAGGCTGATAAACACAATATCCTTCTGTGCGTCGCGCAGTCGGGTAAAAATAACCAAATTGGCAACGGTGCATACATACATTCATGTAAGTTCAATATAGTCAGTTAAAAATGTTCTCTAATTTGCTTAAGTATTTGACAGGCCTTGCGTTGTTTTTTGACATTACCTTAAGCTAGCTTATGCATATTATAGTTGGGCCTTAACTCTCGTAAAAATTAACCGATTTAGTTTAAGGCGCGTTGGGTTTTGCTACACAAAATAAAGAAAAAATATATAAACAATTCTTTTTGTATCTTTTATAGTTTAAGAGATATTTCACTTCGAAATTAAAATTTTTAGTTTTTTGCCTCAACTATTTTTGGTTTTTTGGTTGTAGTCAGCGTTGCCAATTTAGCATATTTAATGCTAGATCTACCATTTTTTGAACTCATCTAGCATGGAAAAAATGCTTTTAGCATGTAGCATATTTTTCAGCATTTTCCCAAAAATTATTTAGCATTTTTTAGCATATTTTTGCGATTGAATTTTTATGTTTTACCTTAATTTGTACCTTATTACCGGATGTACAAATATGTAAATATGATGCTCCACATGAAAAGGGACCTTATCTTTCCAAAAACTAAATCCATTTTTGGTATTTCCTAAAAGTACATATTATTGCCAACAAAAATTTATGTAAATAACCAGAAAATTCCATAATATTGTTTAGTTATAGCATTTGGAAGTTCTAGTATGGAAATATCAAGCTTTGGAATATTGAGGTTCAAAGTTTATACATTTTTCAAACTTTTCCTAAAATCTGATTTTTATAATTACCATTTATCAATATAGTTTAAATCGATTGAAGAATGCTCAGTATATGTCTTAGCACGGTTTCAATAAAAATATTAAGTTGCAGTTAACACTAAACCCAAAATGTAATTAATTTGATTAATAAAATTTCATTAACACAAAGCTGATTTACATATTAAATTTCAATTAAATTTAATACCATGTTCAGACTTAGGTTTAAAATCACGTTTAAGCAAAATGCTCAAAAATTTAAACAACACTGTTCACAGTACACTTCAGATGTTTAAATTGACATTTTCACAGCAAATTATTGTAATAAAAAATAAAATAAAGAAATTTATGCTTTTTAAATTTATAATCGCACTATTTCCCAAAATTAATATTAATTGTTTATAAAAACACATTGACATTGATTACTAAGGAGCATAAGCTGGTTCCTATGCGCATTTCACTGGGGCTAAATGCAGATCATCAGGGAACCTTTACCCAAATATTTCATAGAAAAGCTAAAGATATTGTAGCAAACTTTTATTTAAATCAATAAGTAGCTTAAACATAAACAAAGTAATCAATGATGTTTTTTTATTTTCTTACTGTACCATATACTACACAGGCAGGCTTTTTTCCTGCTCTAATTGCAGATGTAAGACGGTATCTAGAAAGAAATTTATAATTTTTAAAATTATTAAAAATGGAAAGGAATATTTTCTTTTCCATTTCGTTAAAATATTTTTAATTTTTAATAATAAGTGTGTTCCCGTACTCAAAATTGCACGAAAAGCGTTCCCGTATTAGAAAATTGGGTAAATGAGAGCGCTTTTGAGAACATAACATTCTTCTTCTTCTTGCACGAAACAGCCCGGACTTTTTCTTCGGGCAGATTGTGTAAAGTGCAAAACAATCAGGTGTTTGCAAAATAAACAATAATAAATGAAAAATTATAAATTTAGACAACAAAAATACTAAAGAAATAATTGCTTGTTTAACAAAATTCAAAGCAAAATACATTTGTATGTATTTATGAAAATACCTAAAACTGAAAAATGGCATTAAAAATCATTGTGTTGGTTTTTATTTTTATGTTTATTTTCGCAACACTTTCATGTAATTTTTCGGGATAGAAATTTGGTTTTTTGCGTTCCCGTAATTTTGTAAATGTTTGTCTCTCAATGAGAAAAATATGTGTTTGCTCTCATTTTACCGAACTTTACCCAAAAAGTACGGGAACACACTTAATATTATTCACAAATGACGCTTTTTTGTCAATATTATTTTTGGTCGTTGCTACACCATACGTGTTTAACGAAATGATTAAATTGTAATCATATCAATTTGAAGTGATTATGCGTATGGTAAAACCTCTCGTTTTTATGGTGATTAGTACTTAATCACAATTGAGATGATTAACATTTAGGGAGTTCACAATGTGTATCTTAAAATTTGGAAATAGCAATATCGTTACACCTTAAAATTTCATTGTGAGCAACGATACAAAGCAAAGCATAATAAAGTAATAAAAGTAACGACGAAGTTTGCCGAATATTTCTCACTATTTACATGTATAGAACACGAACTCAAAATACACAACAAACAAAACAACTACACAAGCGCGATAGTGATTGGTACCTATCAACATGCAAAAAAAACCAATACACTTAAGCCACACACAAATTCTTTATTTAAAATATTGCCGTATTGAAAAAAACATGCTTCTTGGACGCTTAAAATTTCATTTACATGCAAATCAAAAACAACAAACTTGCTAAACCTTAATAAAAGACTAAAATTGAAACGTCGTTAGATTAAGACACATTTTAGAACGCTGTTGTGAACTCCCTAATTGTAAGTATGAACGTGGTATAACTTGAGTTTATGTGCTTAACTGAAGAAACTATTGACATTTGAAAATAAATCAATTTTTTGTTATTTTGTAGATATTTAACATAAATTTTCAAGAATTTACCTAGACGTCTGTTTTTAGTATATCTGTAAAGTTTGGTCTGGGAACATAGGGGCCCTGTTTCTTTACAACACCATACATAATGTTTCATTTTCGATACAAAAAAGCGAAAGAACAACATTGTATATATTTCCAAAAAATGCAACAGTGTCTTGTATCAACTTTGGTAGAAATGGTACCACTTATAAAAATAATAATGAAAATGAAGATGACTGGATATTTTGATATGTCTAGAATTTCGTTATTTCTTGTATTTTAGATGAAAATTGTAAACATGAAAACCCTAGTCATTGTATAAACATTCACAGAACCTTAAGAAATATTTTAAAGAAAAATGCGTTATTTTTTATTAGCTAAGGGCCAGGCCACTCTGGCGTTTAGACCACTCTGGCGTTTTTAACACTCCCGTTTCTGCTTTTTTGAACCAATTAGGGCCTGCCCTAAGCAACCAGATTTTTTAATTGAATTTTAAAACCTTTTTGCAGTGTTTTGTCTACTAAATAAATTTTCTTTTAAATGCGATTGTAAAATATAAAAAAGTACTAACTATGTACTCACGGTGTAGTCTTATACCATGCTAATTACACTGTTCTGACAAATTTAAAGGATTTTTCTTTGCAATTTTGATGAAATGTTTTTTAGTTTTTTTCAGCATATTTTTAGCATATTTTACCATTTTTTAGTAAAATTCTAGCATTTTTTCCTCATCAGGTTTTGGCAACACTGGTTGTAGTACACTATTAAATTGCATTTATTTCTAAACGGAAAACTACCCAGGCAGAAATTGCCAACCGTACAAAAAATATAGCACTGGCAAAACACTTTTTATAGAAAAATTAGTACTATTTGCCAACGTTAAAATTTTCAACACGTAAATTGTTTTGCCAACGTTTTAATAAACGATTTTTTTGTTTAATCTATTGTTTATTTCAATTTAAATAAATTACTTACGTAAAGAGTGATAACAATGGATATATTTTGAAATTGGGTAAGAATACACTTAACATCTACCATACCTATGTTTATTTTAATAATTCAGGTCTAAATTGTCGCCGCTGACAATTATAATTACCAAATCGGTGAAAGGGAATTAGGTTTGGCGAAAATGGGTTCAATTTGTATGCAGAAAAATTCTAATATAACCATAATACTCCCATGACTTACTATATAATGCAACTCACATTATAATGCAAGTCTTAAGACTTATTGGATTTTGTTAGTGAGAAATCAAATGAAAAAAGTTGATTGTCAAAAATATCTAACGTAACATTACATTTTGTTTCTAGACTATCACACTTCAAATAATATGAAGAACATGTGTAGAAACAACCCGATTCAGACCTTTCAGTAGCATCGGCTGAATATTTTCAGGTAGGCGGCGCCGGTACCGACGCTTGATAATTTTCGGCGATTCAAGTTTTCGATAAATATTTTATAAAAAATTACCAGAAAAATACGAACGAAAAGTACTAACACTTTTAGACCTGAACAAAATACATTTGTATCACACAAACACAGCGGTAGTAGCAAGACCCATTATTTTCTTCTTTTCCTTTTGTAAAAATGCAACACTGATAGGATGAAAAATCTTTTCGTGTAGAAAAATTTCTAAAAATGAGTCATGGGATGTCAAATTTCTTTCGGTTTTATTTGAGATTTTCATGACATTGTTTTCACACTATCATACATTTGCATATTACTCTGTATTATAGTGTGAAACGAGCTTTAGTAAACAAGCATTATGTTGGGGAATGGAAGTAAATTTATACTCTATCGCCCATATTCATATACGATTAGTAAAGTTAATCTATGCATTAAACCCGGTTTTCCATACAAAATTTGTACATTAAACCAACATTAACTTTAATAAATTTTTATGAATATGCCCCATATTGTTGTTTAGATGAGGAGCTGCAGAATAAAACGCTATTTTTTTAGATTGTAACAAAACAAAACTTACAATTCTGCTTTTCATATTATATTTATAAGTGTATATGTCATACTTGTAATAAGATTATAAACTAATAGAAAATTATATATTTTTAGTTATTGGTATTTTGGGAAAACGCTGTAATTTGGAGTTCGAAGTAATAGGAAAAGGTTGTACTAAAGAAAAAAAATGATATTGGGACAGCACTTAAATTTTGGTTTTAACAGTGTTTAGCCAACGATATAAAAAACAATCGGGTGACCCCAGCATGAGGATATCATTTGTGTATTGGCAAAACACTTCAAAAGTAGAACTTGTAATATTTTGCCAACGTTTCTAACACCTTAGCAAATGTTTTGGCAACGTTGGGCCGATTGTATTTTTCTGCCTGGATATCTACATAAGGCTTTATTCGCATAACGTTTTTTTCGATGGTCTTAAAACCCCTTCCTCACTTGTAACGCTTTCTTGCAAATTTTCATATCCATATCTTCTTGAACCGATGGTGGTGCTACTTGCTCTTCAATTTCCATCATAAATGCAGCCACTGTTAGTCTTCTCTGATTATGTTGATCGTGCATAAACTCTTTGAGGCGTTCTGGAACCAAGCTGCATGCACATGCAGCTGCCTTCAAATCGCATTTACATGTTCCAATGTGAAAAAATTTTTCCAGAGATTTTAGAAACTCTGGAAATTTTGAGGTTTTCTCTTTGCTCTTGATATTTGTCAAGCAATCTATTCAATTTAATATAAAAAAAATTTTTCGCCATTATTTCCATACCAAGTTTTTCCCAAATTCCAATCAACGTATTTTGTACTTCAATAGTGAATGATTTGTAGGAAAACTTTTTTGGTCTGTCTTAGCACGATCACTCATGCAAAAATAATATCTCAAGATATCCAGATGGGTTGGTAAATTAAGATCACTCAAATCAGTAGACACACCGAAAACAGTAACACCATGCTTGGGTATATGACTCATTGGGTTTTCGATAGTTGTTGTGGCTTCATCTTGCGGTGTACAGGATGGTGGATTCATTGTAATAGAATGATTGTTTAAATAATAAACTATGTAGCTTACGCTTTGAGTAGTTCTAAAATACTGAATTTTTATTGTAAAAAATTGGACTTAAATACTAAAAATGAGAACTTTAAAAATAAATAGTGCATATGCATACCTGATTTTAGGCATGCTCTTTACTGCATGTAGCTAACATATTGTAAACACATGGAAGATATATTTTATTACCTAGCTATCAGGGGTTACCAATATTTAACACAAAAATAACACAAGATTCTTAGAACGAGACAATTAAAAAGTAATTACCATTTTCTCTTCTGTTGGTAATTACACTTCTTAAAGATATTTGGTTACCTTTATCTCGTTATCAGGTAAACACGGGTTGTAAATATAACTTTTTAACTTAATAAAAAAAACATAGCCATTTCGCTGATTTTTTCTTGTAAAGTGCCAAAAATGGTAATTTTTTTATATGTTTGTATGGGGTGGTTCCACGGGGTGTGCCACTGGCATAGGTGGATCGGCCCTCCACAGTCAGTGGGGGTCGGTCATACATTTTGACTCGATTGAGGCACTCTAAATGGGTCAAAGTGAGATTTTTTCTTCAAATGTCGGGACATAAAAATACATTGTAGAGGTATGGTCCCTTCGGCGAAGTTTCTTCTTTTAATCCCTAGAATACGATTTTCCTTGTAATTTGTGCGATTTTTAAATATATATATATATATATATATATATATATATATATATATATATATATATATATATATATATATATATATATATATATATATATATATATATATATATATATATATATATATATATATATATATATATATATATATATATATATATATATATATATATATATATATATATATATATATATATATATATATATATATATATATATATATATATATATATATATATATATATATATATATATATATATATATATATATATATATATATATATATATATATATATATATATATATATATATATATATATATATATATATATATATATATATATATATATGAATTAAGGGTAAACGGGAAACACAGGACACTGCGACCTAAGTAGATCTATTGTATCCCCTGTCATGTGCTAGAGCACCTCATCTAGACCCACTCTCCTGAGGAATCTCAAGATTGCCAGTGGGTCGAGTGTTGGCAGTTCGCAATCCTCCAATAGGTCTTTGCCCAATTGGCTGTATCTTCTGTGGCATAACGCTTCGCACTCCTTTAGAATATGCTCTGGAGTTTCATCGTCGTAATCACAGAATCTGCACAGGTTGTTGCTCTCAATGCCAAGTCTGTTGAGGTGTTTTCTCAGTCTGCAATGGCCTGTGAGGAAGCCTGTGAGCATTCTTAGATTATATATATATATATATATATATTTATATATATATATATATATATATATATATATATATATATATATATATATATATATATATATATATATATATATATATATATATATATATATATATATATATATATATATATATATATATATATATATATATATATATATATATATATATATATATATATATATATATATATATATATATATATATATATATATATATATATATATTATTATATATATATATATATATATATATATATATATATATATATATATATATATATATATATATATATATATATATATATATAAGTATGTGTGTGTGTGTGTATATTAGAGCGGCTCAGCACTTAGTACTAGAATCCGCCAAGTTATATATATAAGTATGCATATAAAACAATAATCAAAGTATAAATAAATAAAATTAAAAAAAAATAAATAAAGAAAATTTAATTTAATGACTAAAACATAATAATATTGGCATGTAACAAGAAATATTAAAAAAAATATGTATAATCAAAAATGGAATAAAAAAATAAAATTAATAATTATTAATCAGTTTAAAATTATTATAAGGTCGCTGCAAAATATAAACAATATAAAAAAATTAATATTAAACAGATAAATAAATAACTAACAAATAACTTGCATATATGGTATATAAATTAAATCTTATTGCGTTGTCGGTGTTCTGCAAGTTATGTATTACTTGAGGTCTACGCGTAATATAATATGTAAGATGAGATTGTCAAATTCAATCCGCAGAGAGAATTATGTTACGTGTTGACTTCAAATTAGTGTTATCTTAATGTTATAAGAATTTTTATGAGAGCGTTGTTAGAAGAATTCTTATAACAACAATCTTATGAGATGAACTGTCAAAAAACACATATATATGAAAATAAAATAGTGTGCATGTATGAGTGTTTATTAAAATAAGTGAAAAGCGATGTTTTTTATAAAATATCTGTGGTAAATAAATGAATAAACGTGTTTAATTGACTTATAAATTTAAATTTGTGTGAAAAATGAAAAATAAAGTAACTAATTAACATGTTAGCTCGATGAGCATTTGCATAAAATGATATCTTATCGGAAAAGTAAAATTATGTCTTTCCCCAGTATGATATTAAGAGAAAATTATACATTTTGTTTTTAGTATTCTGCCGACGTTTTTTCTCATGTTATCTCAAAGTTAATGTCTCGTGAAGACGCAGTGTTAGGAAGATGATTCCAGAGACGTATCGTGTGTACGAAAAAATTACATTCAGAGATGTGAAATCGGTTTCGTACTTGAAAAATGTATCTACCTCTACCTGATCTTGCAAACTTTATACGATCATATAAATACTCAGGTTGCTTTGTTATTATAATTTTATGAAGAAAAATTAAGCTACGCATTTTTAGGAGGTTACAAAAAAATTGATTCATAAAACGACGCGAATATGTAGTTATGCTATCAAATCTCTTCAGACTAAAAATGTAACGTAAATGTAATGTTGTTATATTAAATGTTGTTATACTAAAAGCAATTTACAAAAATTCAAGTAAGTGAAAAAAAGTTATTACCGAACAGTAGTTTCGGAGTTTGAAATAAATAAAAAAAATGTTTACACCTACCAACCAAAAAGTGCAAAAGGCCTACAGGTAGTGATAAAAGGCATCGATTCATACGTGGACCCAGAAGAGGTAAAGAGGGTGTACTAAATAATAATTTTAAAGTGAAAAATGTTACTAAAATTACAAATAGAAATCGAGACTCCAAACCACTATTTCTTGTAGAAATGGAACCAGGTGACATGAAATTAAAAAAGAATGAAGTGCTCCCCATATATAGCTTAAGATACTGGCCGACTTCATAAACGCCACAATGCATTGCAGTGATGCGAATTTACATTGTTTACAACAACAAAGCGCATACGACTTTGAATCACTGTAATGCATTGTGGCGTTTATGAAAGCGGCCATTTGCTGCACCGACGAGTTACCGTAGAGGAACCACACAAGCGAGCAGGGCCCTTTAATGCCTGAATAGCCAAGGCTATGGCCACATCAAAACATATTGCAAGTTGCGCACCGTTTATGTCGTCTGTGGTGAACAGTGTTGCCAAAACCTGATGAGGAAAAAATGATAGAATTTCATTTAAAAAATGCTAAAATATGCTGAAAAAAATGCAAAAAAAATGTTCATCAAAATTGCAAAGAAAAATCATTTTAATTTGTCAGAACAGTGTAATTAGCATGGTATAAGATTACACCGTGCATACCTAGCTAGTATTTTATTATATTCTATTTTTTTTTATTTAGTTAGCACGTATAAGAAGAGTGCTACTCCAGAGAAGGAGCTTCTAGCGATTTATTATATTTTATAGTTGCATTTAAAATAAGAGAAAATGCATTTTTTAATATGATTTGTAAATAAATTGCAACACTGATCCCAAGCCAAATACATGCAACTCAAAATTTTTTTATTGTCACACTGTCAAATGAATAACTGTAAAATTTGCTAAATCATTTTTTCATTCCAATAACTAATCAATCTGCAAAGATAATTTTCCACTTAAAACTTTTTATGCATATTATAACGTTTTGATAAAATAAAAATAAGATTAATTTCTTGAATTAAGTCGACGAGACTTTTTATTCAAATTTTGGTTTGCTTCCACAAAACATAGTTTTTTAATCTAATAAAAAACTAACATGATAATTTCGAACATATGTATTTGCTTTTTGAATCCAAATTAATTATTAGGTTAATGTTCGTAACGTTATATTCAGAAAGAATTGGGCATGATTAATATTCCAAGGAACAAGGGAAAAATTAACATCAACTTAATTTTTCAACGTACACAGCAGAACAGAGTAGCGTCACTTGCAGAAGCCGCTACACTTCCATCGTTAGTGCTCACGTGTATTACGCTTATCACCACAGTTGGTTCCGTTGAATGTGATTTTAATTCTTACATATATTTTCAACTTTTTTGTCAAAATTTAATACGAGAATTAAATCACTCTCAAACTTATATTAAACTGCCCTTTCCCAGCGTTGCCATTGGTTTATTTTTCTTCATTCCCATTTTTCTGATTTTTGTTCTACTCAAGATAAACTTTTTTGATTTATTTCATTTTTAACATAAAAAAGTATAAAAAAACACTGAAAATGTTGATTTTTAGAATCAAAATCAAGATGGTTTTAAAATTCAATTTAAGAACTGGTTGCTTGGGGCCAAGCACTAATTAGGTCAAAAAAGCAGAAACGGGTGTTTTAAAAACGCCAGTGTGTCCGGGCCCTTAGTTAATAAAAAATAACGCATTTTTTCTTTAAAAGGGCCTTTATCTTCCCAGACCAAATTTTACAGGCAGACTAAAAACAGACGTTTATGTAAATTTAAAGTAAAACTGCTAAGACATATACTGAGCATTCCACAATCGATTTCAACTTGATTGTTAAATGGGAATTATAAAAAACACGGAAAACTGTGAATGATATTTTAGGTAAAGTTTGAAAACTGTATAAGCTTTCAACCTCAATATTCCAAAGCTTGAGATTTCTATACTAGAGCTTCAAATGCTATAGCTAAGCAATATTTTGGAATTTTTTGTTTATTTACATACATTTTTGTAGCAATAATGTGTACTTTTAGAAAACACCTAAAATATATTTAGATTTTGGGGAGATAAGGTCCCTTTTCCTGTGGAACATCACATTTAGATATTTGTACATCCGATAATAAGCTACAAATTAAAGTAAAACATAAAAATCAAAAATATGCTAAAAAATGCCAAATAATTTTTCGAAAAATGCTAAGAATATGCTATATGCTAAACGCATTTTTTTCATGCTACATGAGTTCAAAAAATGCTAGATCTAGCATTAAATATGCTAAATTGGCAACGATGGTGGTGAACTACACAGCACTGCCAATTGTGAAAAGCCAAAAGATGATTCCATCAAAATCGTAAATTGATTTATCCCTTTCTGACCTGCCGCTAAAGTACTGGGAATTTTTTTCATAATTTTTGGAATATAGGGTCTCTATATCATATGAAAATATAATTAATGTTTAGGTTTTACTATTTTTATACACTTCTATGATTTTATGACACGCACAATTGATGCATCTCGGTCTAATTTCATTTTGAAATAACCAAAGCCCACATTCCTTTCAGACCTGACGCTAAACTACTGGAAATTGTTTCATATTTTTTGGGATATACGGTCGCTATATCGTATCAAAATATAACCAATATTTAGGTTTTATGATTTTTATATTCTTCAAGAATTTTCAGGACACGCACAGTTGATGCATCACGGTCTAATTTCTAATAATTAATTTTTAGATAACCAAAGCCCCATGTAATATATTTTTTCAAACTTTTTTTATTGTTTAGTATGAATAATGCAAACAAATTGAGAAACAAACATAAATACAATAATCGCAATCGATGCATGCGGGTCTGTTTGACATTGGCCAAATAGAAACTAAAATATTGGGACCGAAACTTACCCGCACAATCGATGCATCACGGTCTGAAAGGGTTATTGATTTTTAATAAGTTTTAACCCTCTTATCTTATCGACGAACTTTCAAAAATCATTTGAGAATTTACAAATGATTTTTGTAAGTTACGATGGAATAAATACCCAACTATATTATGCATTGTTTGGCTTAAGCTAGCTTAATTAACGGTGCGAATCAGGGATGATAAAGTTGGTATAATTGTACTTTTTTTGGTACTATTTAAACCAAAAAAGTACGATGGTACCCCTATGACTCATTTGGTACTATGTGCAAAATTTGTTGGGTAGTATCTATTGATTATTCAATAATAATTTATCTCAACTTTGGGCATTAACTTAACTCTCTCTTAAGTCTACTTAGGCGGCTATTTCACGAGTGGATTTGTGTACTTATCTAAGAAGAACACATAACAGGTGGTCTTGAGAGAACAGCTTATAATATTTGCTTGTTAGTGTTCAAGCCAAATATCAACAGCGATGCTGGTGGAGTAGCTCAATGTCAAACTCCATATTCTATAAACAAATCATTGGTTCTCTTGAATAAAGGCGTATGTCTTAAAACTTATCTTTTCAGTGGAGCAAAAGCAAAATATATCTGAAATTGTGAAATATTTTAAATAATCAAATTAAAATTATTTGATTAATCAAAAATAATATCAATCGATTAATCTCGCATCCCTAATAGAAACCATACAGTTCGACTAAATTCATAACTCAAATGAAAAATGTTTTATTAAAAATGTTTTCATATTTAGTTCCTCTTGTAAGCCGAGGATTTTTGAAACACAAGATTAATTTTTTTTACTAAAATTTTTTGATTTCGATTTTATTTCTTAGCCGTTGTCAATGTCTTATTAAAGCCCATGATTCACTATCCTACACAGTCGCGCGATCCGCAAAAATTACATGTGTGATAAGCAAGTATGGTAGTGTGGATTAAAAATGCAACTGTGTGACAGATTTTTTTGGCAAGTCGTGCGATTTGGAAAAATTTATGAAAATTTTCATAAAATGATAGTTTCCATGCGATCATGTGCATACACAAAGCAAACCGATGTTTATGCATCATTTTTGTATAATGGTGTGACACCACGCCATTTTGAAGCGATTTTTTAAGGTCTGTCAGAGTTCTGGAAACTTTTCCTGTGAATGAATCGTGAGATCGTGTAGGATAGTGAATCAGGGCATTAATTAGCATCAAGTAACCTATATTTAAAAAATTAGGGATAAAATTCTTTCGTGGTTTTAATCGACAACTTGCAAATTTATTTTAAAAAAATTTTGCCAACATAGTCTATACAGATAAAGTTTTGTAATCGAGAAGGTTTTTTGTTGCAAACTTATTCATGAAGCCGGGAACTTTTCTTTTAATTGAATTTTTTACCCGACTGCCCGACGCAAAGAAGGGTATTGTGTTTATCAGCCTATGTATGTATGTGTGTTCCTTTGCGGCACTATATAAACCGAACGCCGATTCTTACATCAATCGATTCGTCTTAATTCGGGGAGTGTCACTAAAGATATGACAGTAGCCAAAAGCCAATTTAGCTGCCAACAGACGCCATTTTGTTTATACGAAAATAATAAAAAGTCGTATCAATCGACAGGTATTTGAAAATCATCTTTAGGTTTCTCTTATAATTTTTAATTTCGAACGACCATTTAGGATCTGTGACGGTTTAAAGTTGTTTTCTTTAATTTTTTTGCGCAGTCGGGTTTTTTGATTTTTTAAATTTATGTCTTGTTAAATCTGTAAACATACATGACTAGGACAGTCTGCATGTAAATCAAATTTGTTAGAAAATGGGTAAATAATAACGTCTATCAATAAATATAAAATTTTTATCCTACTTACGAAAAAACTATCCCCAGCTTTTGGATATGTCTCTATGCATGGGAACACTGGTCTATTTTTTCTTTCTTTAATTTTTATTTTCTTTAAAAAACAACTTTGACATTGCCAAGGCGAATTAATACCAGGTGAACTCATCAGCGCATATGATCATCAACTGTTCGTAGGCGAATTGGGCTGCCCAATCTGTCAAAATCTATTTGTTTTTTCTATTGTTTGTTTACATTTTACTGACCGCCATATTTTTCCTTTGTATTTTGTTCCAGGGATGGTAAATGAGATTTTTAAATTGAACCAATTGTTCTCTAAAGATGTACTTTTTGGGCATAATTGTACCAAAACATATATTTGAAATCAGAAAAATTGTTTAATACAGAAAATGCATCACTTTTCTGTACATATATCTGTTGCAAATTTCCAATCTAAAATAGCTCACAAATACTAAAGACTAAAAAACTTCAAAAATTAAACATCAAAATATTTTAAAACAAATATTTATGTACCTACAATAAAAATACAAAAATTAAAATTCTAAATAGAAACGGTTTCATGCGAAAATTATTCAACTGAACACATAACACACCATAATAACATATCTAAATAAGTTGTAGTGTCATATTATATTTTTTTATTGAGAATATCAACAACAAACATACAACTATTGTATAACGTTAGTAGCTACAACAGTTAGAACAGTTAGGACTACCTTGTGAATTCCTTCATTATCATAACAATTAATAGAATCAGATTTCATTCAATATATGGATTGTATTAAAGATGACACGGTATTTGCATGAAGGCGATTCCTTATATTGGTTTTAATCATATTTTTTAAGAAAATATTCTTTCTATACATGCTGAGGAAATCAAATTTTTAGAAAACATTTGCTTTGTTTTGTTTGTATTACTTTAAATTGTTAGTGATGTGAAAGTGCTAAGTACTTGGCTACTTACTACTGCACTTGTTTATAAGGTACTCAGTAGCAAAAACAAATGATCATTTACTTTTGAATAAATTTAACTAGACACAAATTAGAAAAATCAAATAAAGTGTAAAAACAAATGGAAAAGATTACATATAATTAATTTTTTATATTGTCTTAAAATTTGCGTGTTAGAAGTAGTATTGTATCGATTACCAATAAGAAAGAAAGTTCAGTAGTCAAAACTGTAAATGTTTTTCAGCAGTATATTTATTTGCCATCATATATTTCCTTAATCTTACGAATTTTTATTATTTTTCCGTTCGCGTACTTTTTTTGGGAATAGCATTTATGAGAGTAAATTTTTCAGTTTACTCAGTAATTACTCATTTACTGCATTTTACTGTAAAAGTAAACAAACGGAGCTAGTATAGAGACATTTTGTGAGCTAGCCTTATTTAAGCACTTTTAAGCCGAACTTCGTTTTCAATACTTCACAAAATTTAAATTTAGTTCAGATAATAGTGGCATATGTACGAGCGGACAAAAATGATAAAATATTTTATCACAATATATAAACTGCAATAATGAGGTTTGCTAAAAAAGTAGGAAAATTATTAATTGTACTAAATAAGCCATTGGTGTACCATTGTACTTTTTAGATTCGAAGTGTACCAAAAATTGGTAACTGTACCAACTTTCCCATCCCTGTTTTGGCCTGCTGTTTTTGACAGATTAGGTTTGTTCAAAATGGCCGAACTGCATGTTGTTTTTGTATTGTTGTACTTGTTTTAATGACGAGTTTACCTGGTACTGAATTCGCCTTGGACATTGCCTTGGTAATTTACAAAAACAAAATGCCTGTTGTTTTTCGTGTTGTGTTTGTTTTAATAAAGTTTCCACCTTATTGAATTCGCCTTGAATGTACTTAAGAAAAAGTTTCATCAAGTTCTCTCAATTGTCATTTGCTTAAGGAAAGAGCAGGGTGAAATAAGTATACAGGTGACCGCATAAGGGAAACAAATACAAGCATGAGGGCGAGCAATTTTCCCCATCGATTTAAAAAAATAAAAAATATGGGACTAAGCCGCAAACCAAAAAAGAATTTTAAAATTCGATTGATAAATGATAGAGTTATGTGTGGAAGACCAACCTTCCCTCATCCCTTCTCCCCCTTTTTCAAAAACGAATGACATAGTTAAGCAAGGGGGAGAGCAAATTTCCTCATGGATTTTTTAATAATATTATAAAATAAAACCGCAGGCAAAGCCTTTCAAACAAACAAAGAATTTTGAAAATCAATTCACATATGACAGCGTTAATCATGTGGGGAGTAAATTTCCCCACCGATTTTCGAAAAAAATTATAGGATTAAAATTTAGGCAAACCCTTTTACACAACCAAAATTGAAAATCAGTTCACAAATGACAGAGTTGGGAGATGGAGGAGGAAAATTTCCCCACCGATTTTCGAAAAAGATTATGGTACTAACCAAAGCCTTTCAAACCAAAAAAAGGATTTTAAAAATTGGTTGACAAATGACAGAGTTAAGTAATGGTGAGGGGGCATAGCCCCCACCGATTTTGGAAAAACAGTTATGGAACCTAACTGCAAGCAAACCCTTTCAAACCAAAAAAGAATTTTAAAAATCGGTGGACAAATGACGGAGTTATGCGTGGGTGGCCAAAATTCCCCCTCTCCTCTTCCACGTTTTTTGCAGAAAAGTTATGGAACCAAACTGGCAGCAAAACCTTTCCAAAAAAAAATTTTTTTGAAAATCGGTTCACAAATTACAGAGTTAAGGAATGTGGCGAGGGGGGGGGGAGGTTACCACCGATTTTCAAAAAAAAAAAAATTATGGGCCTAACAAGCAAACAATTTCAAATCAAAAATGAATTTTAAGAATCGGTCGACAAATGATAGAATTATGTGTGGGGACAACAACACCACCACTCCCCCCCACAAACTTTCGAAAAAAAATTATGGGAACAAACTGCAAGTAAAACATTTTAAACAAAGAAAAAGAATTTTGAAAATCGGTTCACAAATGACAGAGTTAAGCATTTTGGAGAGGGAGGGGGGTCAAAAATCCACACACATTTTAGAAAAAAAATTATAGGACCTAATGGCAAGCAAGCCCTTTCAAACCAATAAAAAAATTTTAAAATATGCTGATAAATGACAGTTATGCGAAGAAGGATGTTTTAATCCGTATTGCCCCCTTAAGGTCAAAAATCCGGGAAGCGAATACAGCGTTTATTGATTGTGGGCCAAATATCCAACTGTGTACCAAATTTCATTTAAATCGGTTCAGCCGTTTGGGCGTGATGCCGTAACGAATGACAGAGTTGTGCGTAGGGGGCTGTTTTGACCCATTTCGTCCCCTCCTAGTCCAAAATCTGGGAAAGAATATAGTTATATTAATTGTGGGCCAAATATATATCTGCGTACCGAATTTTATTTAAATCGGTCTAGCCATTTAGGAGTGATGCCGTAACAAATTACAGAGTTGTGCATAGGGTGTGGTTTTGAAAATTTTTTCCCCTCCTTGTACACAATCCGGGAAACAAATACAGACCCATTTTATCCCCTCCTGGTCCAAAAGCAGGGAAACATATATAGCCTATATTAATTGTGGGCCTTATATCTATCTGTAAACCAAATTTAATTTAAATCGGTTCAGCGTTTAGGCGTGATGCCGTAACAAATTACAGAGTTGTGCGCAGGAGGTCGTTTTGACCCACTTTATCCTCTCCTGGTCCAAAATACAGAAAAAATATAGATTATATTAATTGTAGGCCAAATATCTAGTTATGTACCGAATTTCATTTAAATCGGTTCAGCCGTAAAGGCCTGATGCCGTAGCAAATGGCAGAGTTGTGCGTAGGAAGTGGTTTTGACCCATTTTGTCCCCTCCTGATCCAAAATCCGGGAAACAAATACAGCCTATATTAATTGTGTGCTAAATATCTATCTGTGTACAAAATTTTATTTAAATCGGTTTAGCCGTTTAGGCGTGATGCCGTAACAAATGCCAAATGCGTAGAAGGTGGTTTTGGCCCATTTTATCCCCTCCTGGTTCAAAATCCGGCAAAAAGATATAGCCTATATTAATTGTGGGCCAAATGTCTATCTGTGTACCAAATTTCATTTAAATCGGTTAAGCGGTTTAGGCGTGATTCCGTAACAAAAATCTGCAAACAAACATACACCTCATTTTTATATAATATATGGATTTATTCATACATACTAATGTATAGTGTTGCCACGACCAAAAAATTTTTTTAACCGAAATGTTGAAAATAAATGTATTACATGCATGAGAAACAATAATCACAATGTGAAACTTAAAAAATAATTTATAAAATAAGTATGTATGTATGTAATAAAAATAAAAAAAGCCTACCCCCATGTTGACTAGCAATAAATACATTAGCAATAAGGCACAAAAGCCTTCAAAATAACGCAACGATATTGGCCTTAAGGCCCAACTATACAACAGCAAGTATCAGTTTGTGAAGTGTTCATAATGCACATTATTGAATTGTTCTCATCTTTTACTGCTTTTGATATTAAAATTGTTATTCACTTTTATCAAAGGACTCAACAACAAAGCACAACAATGCCGACCAACGGCAATGTTTACTTATATTTCGAAGCAACTCTCATTTGTGTCGAAGCAAATTTCAATTGTGTCGAAGCAAATTTCAACAGTGACAATTGTCTCAGCTGAAATCAAATATTATTATAGTGTGACTATGTGTGTATTCGTGAAAGAAGAAACAAATAAAGGCAAGAACTTTTGTTTTTATGTTGCTTTTCTTCATTATTACCATCAGTGTTGCCACGACCAAAATATTTTTGTAACAAAAAAAAATTTTTAATGAAGGTTGTAAGGAAAATTAATAGATTCAATCGGACATAAATAAGTTAATTTTTGTGTTGTTTCCTAACTTTCTTCGTTGACTCCAAAAAATGAGGAGGTACCTATCAATTCGTGTGTATTTTTTAAAATTTTTTTTATTCTTTACACCCATAACGGTGTCATTAGTGAACCGATTTTCTAAATTCTTTTCTTTGGAAGGGTTTGCTCGCAGCTCGCTCCTATCATTTTTTGAAAATCGATGGGGCAGTTTGCCCGCTCTGAAATATTCGTCATTATATTCAATGAAATCTCACTTGGAACTTTTTCCCTTCTCAAATTTTGTTTTAAAAAAATTCTGATGGTTCAATTCCTAACACTTCGACGGCATAAATGCCAAAAATGTATGCCAAGTAGCAATTCAGTTTACATATAAACAGCTGTGAATGTTTACATTTTTTAAATGAAGTTTTTAAGCTGTGTAGTGATAATATATTGTACTAAGGAAAAAAAGCTGGGACCGTAACGCTTATGACTTTTTTCAAAAAATCAAATAATAATAGTTATTGTTTGGCCAATTTGTTGTCGGTCACAAAGTAATAGTTATTTTTTTACTATTATCGATCAAAAAAAGTTAAAATTTGACTGATATTATTTTCGTCAAAAATAAAATTTCAAATTTGACCGATATTTTTATAGTCAAGAATAAAAGTTAACATTTGGCCAATATTTTTTCGGTTAAGAATAAGAGTAAAAATATGACTGACATATTTTTGGTCAAAAATAAAAGTTAAAATTTGAAAATAGCAAGCAATATTTGGAGCGAATAATCAGATATGGGGAATTTCCTACTAACCAACATCGAATTATCTTATATGTAGGTGAATATAAGAAGCAGCAATAACTCTTATATTCAATTTTGGTAAATAAATTGGTTCAATAGTTGATGCTGCTGCTCACTAATATCAAGCGTGACAAGTGGTTAAAATAAACAAAGAATGCTGATGTTGCGACTTGTAAATCTATTAAAATTTTAACTTTTATTTTTAACCAAAAAAATATAGGTAAAATTTAACTTTTATTTTTGACAAAAAAAATTTGTCATTTTTATTTTTGAGGGAAAAATATCAGTCAAAAAATAAATGTTATATTTTGACTTTTTGAAAAAAGTAAAAAATGAAAGTATCTTTAGATTTTTATTCCTTCACTCACGACCATCACATTGCTATACTCAAATATCCTATAGACAAACTCTTTCTGTCTGACTTTTTGAACTGACTTAAAAAAAAATTTGTTATAACTAAAATTTTAACCAAATAGATTACAACATAAAAGATGTGTGCTAAAAAAAATTAAATATTTTAATAAATATTTGTATTATTTGTCACATTTCATGCACTACAGCAGACTTCCAAAACGTATCAATACAAAGTTTGTATACAGTATTTTGATCATGTAAATATGCGAAGTTGCTAAACATTGCATCGACTTGAAAACCGATGCCCCGGTTGCTCTTTTGCGGCGTTCCTGATGCTTGTCGACAACGTTTTGGAAAGGTATGCATTGTCAATGTTTTGTACTGCGGTGATATGAAACACTATACCTTGTTCGAATACCAAGCAATTGACGTTTTGGAAGTAAGCCTAGCTTATATTTTTTTGTGAAGTTGCGAAAAAGTTGTTTGTCTTCTGTGGCATATAACTTACGTTGCTTGCATTTGTGGAAGGAATGATAGGTATGTAGTTATTTGTGTGAAGCTCAGGCTTCATGTCATACTAAAGTTTTTACAGCCACTTGCAGCTAAGCAAATAATTTTCTTTTTTCTAGAAACATTGAAACTTAAAATTGGCGAAATTTTTGATTTATCCATCAAGAAGAGAGATATAAAAGGTATATGTAGCTATGTTGAATGTAAGATTTCAAATCGCGAAAAACTAAAAAATTTGTTAGCAAGCTTTAAATCGAAATGGGCTAAACATCACAAAGTTTTGGAAAGATTTAAACTTAGCGAAGATACATGAGATTTATTTTATTGTCCCTAGAGTTTTATGTTATTGCATCTAAAACAGTTAAAAGCATAGATGAGCCACAAACACCATATGGTGAAAGCAGCGCAAGATGCAAGAGAAAACTGGCCTCCAAACTAACTTCAGACCACTGTAACAATATAGACTTTTTCTGTTGCTCATAACTTTTATTTTTAACGTTTACATATTTTTTTACGTTGAATAGTAATATTCATTGTTGGAAAACAATTTTTTACGTTGCTCATGAAATTTATTTTCAACATTTATGTATATTTTTATTTTATTTAATATACATACATAAGTATTTAATATAAAATTGATTAAAATTCGCTAAAATTGAATGTAAATATCTGTTGAATGTTGAAAATAAAAATTAGTTTTCAATAGTAACTATTATCCGGCAACATAAAAAATATAAATTGAAAATAAAAGTTATAAGCAACGAAAATATATATGTTTATGTTAAAAAAGACGAAAAACAGTATTTCCAATATTTTAACAGTTATGTCTCGACTTTTTTACATATTTCTTATAATGCGGTATTTCAGAGTATCTACTCTGTTCTGCTGTGTACGTTGAAAAATTAAGTTGATGTTATTTTTCCCTTGTTCCTTGGAATATTAATCATACCCAATTCTTTCTGAATATATAACGTTACGAACTTTAGCCTAATAATCAATTTAGATTCACAAGCAAATACGTTCGAAATAATCATATTAATAAACAGCAATGTATGCTTTATAAATTAGACATACATATGCTTAATATAGCTGTTCTATGAATGTATATTATTGTAAATTAGTTGACGATATATGTAAAATAGCATAAATAGTTCAAAACATTTGTTTTTTAATATTAATATAAAATCTTGGAGAATTCTAACAGATTTTTCTGTGAATCAATCGTTCCGTCATGTAGAATAGAATCTTGGTCTTAAACAAGTGCGATATATATGTAAAAATAACCAAAATGGCTACGCTGCATATATACATTCATGTATGTATGCAGTAAACGTGCGGGTATTGCCTTAAGTTTGACTTAAAAATAAAAATATTTAACGTAGCCTCTACAAATTTAAAGCTCTTGCTGATCATGATATATACATATTAATGTCTGAAAAAGTCACATTGTTATAAATTTATTTGCATTGCAGAAAAGGCGAATATTTCGGAGTTTTATTGAGAATATATCGTCGGTCTATTTTCCAATAGCTATTATGTACAAATGACCTATTTTCCCTCGTATAAAGAGAAAAATATTTTTATTTTTTGTTTCCATATCATATAGGTATGTAAATATTTTTGTTGAGGTAATTTTATTTTCATTTGTATAAAAAATAAAGGCCCTTGTTATGAGTTGCAGCAAATGTTTATAAATTTTCTGTATAAAATAAATTTTCATATGCAAAGTTTTTGACAGTTATTTCCACTGCTGCGCAGTGCTATGTAATTGTGAAAAACTTTTGTTTCGTTCCAATGTGTTTCATATGAAAATATATTGACATTATATTTCATTACTTCATTAAACGAGAATCAAAACTACTATGAAAAGGTGAATAAGCTTTTCATTTCACAGTTTCAGAGAACAAGAATCGGTCCGCAGTAGTGCCAAAAATGTATCAATTGTGCTACAATTCCCATCACTGGCACATATTGCCTCATGTATACACTCTTGTTCAACTGATTATACCAACATAATTTCTTAATTCACAAAACCTCTTGTATCTTTACATCGAGTGTAATATTGTATTGAAAAATGTAGTGTAAACTTGTTGATAATTTTCATATAAAAATTAGTGTATACAATACACTTTTATTTCATATGTTTTGAAAAAGTCGTATTTATTACGATACTCAGAGAGCATTTGCATGTACTCTCTGAGACTATTTGTATGTATCTTGTTCTTCCTTTGTCCATCAATTCAATATTACAAGCCGATACAAATTAAACTAGGTCTCCACAAACAAATAAACAAAAAGTGTATTTGATACATGAACGGCGATACAAATTGTTGTGAATTAAGCAAATATTTGTTATTTAGCAGGCCGCATACATATGTTTATATATTATGGGCGGAAGATAAATTTTACTACAAACGGATAGCGTATTTAATTAAGCACAAAAGCATATCAAAAATATTTTGAAAGTAAAATGCGCCGGTATTTTTGCATCGTTTGTAAAAAAATTAAAAAGTTTTATATTTTGTATAAGTCGGAAGCTATTTTTATATTTTGTTCATTTGATTATACATATGTACCTACCACTTTCATTTTCTAGCTATTTTCGCTGGTAGTAAAACTTTTTTCTACCCATTATAAATTTTTTAATTTTTTGCGACATATCTTTTGGCCCTGTATCACGGCTGGAAGCTAGAGAAATTATATGAACTTTATTTTAATTTCCTTCATTAACATAGACAACAAATTTTATTAATTTTTTTAAGGCTACACGTAAAAAACATTTTTGTGCCGAATGAAAAAAGCTTAAGATCGAGGAGATCTGACAAAATATAAGAAAGTTATAAGCCATTAAGTAAAAAATCTGATTTTACTTCCCATACAAAGTAATTTTCAATAAAAAAAATTTTTTAATGCAAACTGATTTAAATCAATTTTGCATGAAAAATAACTAAAAAATAATAAGTAAAAATAATATCGCTTCAGGGCTAATAATTTTATTTTTTTTATCAGAATTTAACGATTGCATCCATCATGTAATCGTCACAAAATTATCTTTGAAAAAATATGCTTAGTATATTTTTTCATCTTAATGGAGCAATTTAAAATGATTGTTTTGGGAGACGGTCTAAAAATATACTTTTTTAAAAATTTTAAGGCCTGTAACTCTATACTTCTTTATACGATGGGTACAATTAGTGTATTGAATGAAAGAATAGAGAGATATCTATAAAACTGTGTCCAATTTATTTTATTCAGATGATCCGTTCTCGAAATGTTTGCCAATAAACGAAAAACCAAAGAAAAACTTGTGTTTTGCGAATATCGGGAAAACGCGAGCTTAGAAAAATAAATTAATATCATTTTCGTTCTCAGCGACCTCAAATTATCTTAGAAAATGTTTTTTGGAAGATATGACAATGACTTAGAAATTCGAGAATTTTCTTCATTATTTCACGTTAAGTTTGTCTGAAATCTGACCTTATATATACAAAATAATGGATATTTTGAGTGTAATGAGTTATAACAGCTACAAAGAATATATAACGTTGCATCATATCGAGCCATAACCGCCAAAAAAGCTCAAGCGACATGCTTTTCGAAAATCGTTTTTGAACGAAAATCGATTATTTACGATAAATCGGACTATCTGTTAAAGTTTCAAAGTCCTGCCATGTACCGTTACGAAAATACAGCAAAAGAAATTTTAGCTTAAGTGCAGTTTCCCTTTAAATTTTTAATTTGTTTACATTTTTTGTAACTGCAATGTGTCGCTTAAGCTAAAATTCTCTTTTGCAAGTAGAGCAAAACTAGTGTCAAAAACGGCAAGGACCTCAATGAAACGGTTAAAGAACAGCTTGATAAAGATAATAATTACTAGTTTTAAAATAATTTGATTAAATTAATTGATTTTTCATGGCATCAATAATATCTTAAAATATCTTAACCTACACAAACATGCGTTGTCTTATAGGAAATTTATTAAAACTATTAACATTACATATAACAATCCAACACAATCCTATATAGCCAATATAAGGGCTCTACTTCGATTTAAACCAATGATAACTAAAAAATAGTTCTCCTGTAAAATTTACTTAAGCGCTTAAGCTTTTTTGGCGGTTATAGCACGATATGATGTTTCACAAATTTATCGATTTGAACTCATATTAAAATTCTTGATGCTGCGGTAGAGGGAAAAAAGTAGGTCCAAATAGTTTTTTCATTATTTTTTCCATGTATCTAAAAATACAATGCAACCTTTTTTTGCTATTCGAAGTTAAAATTCGAAAAAAATCTAACGCTCCACCTTATTATACATACATACATACATACATCAAAACGGCTGGTTTCACAATTAAGAAATGTGAACAACCCTTTCTCTGGGGAGATCAAGACCGCAAGACTTAGAGCTGCAAGCTCTTTCGGAGGCAAATTTAGAGCAATGGACCCGTGGAAAACAAGAAATATAAATAATTGATATGATATTAAACATAAGTATATCAAAATATGTATATGTCCTGCTAAGTATCAAAAATTTTGTGGGTCTAATCAATTGAACGCGAGTGTACACACACATCTACACACATGCATACATACATATTACATTTTTATCAAATGAGCAGCTTTGCCGTTTTTGGTTATTTGTAACCAAAATTGGTTACTTTTTTCTTCAATGTGACATGTGTACTTTTTTCCTCATTTTCGTTACTTTTTGGAAAAAAAATATTCCAAAGGCTTTTTTTCAGAGACCTAATACCCAATTCTTTCTAAATATATAAAGTTACGAACCTTAGCCTAATAATCAATTTAGATTCACAAGCAAATACGTTCGAAATAACCATATTAATAAACAATTAGCTACTGGCTTGAGCTTTTCACATGTTTACATGTTCATATATCCTTAAGTATAAAATCAAACCAAAAAAAAAGTTTGTCTTGAGTAGAACAAAAATCAGAAAAATGGGAATGAAGAAAAATATACCGATGGCAACGCTGGGAAAGCGCACTTTAATATCAGCTTGAGAGTGATTTAATTCTCGTGATCAATTTTCACGCAGAAGTTGTATATATAAGAATTAAAATCACATTCAACAGAGCCACCTAACAAGTGGTGATAGCAAATACACGTGAGCACTGACGATGGAAGTGTAGCGGCTTCCGAAAGTGGCGCTACTCTGTTCTGCTGTGTACGTTGAAAAATTAAGTTGATGTTAATATTTCCATGCCCAATTCTTTCTGAATATATAACGTTACGAACTTTTGCCTAATAATCAATTTAGATTCACAAGCAAATACGTTCGAAATAATCATATTAATAAACAATTAGCTACTGGCTTGAGCTTTTCACATGTTTACATGTTCATATATACTTAAGTATAGAATCAAACCAAAAAAAAAGTTTGTCTTGAGTAGAACAAAAACCAGAAAAATGGGAATGAAGAAAAATAAACCGATGGCAACGCTGGGAAAGCGCACTTTAATATCAGCTTGAGAGTGATAATCAATTTAGATTCACATACATTGCTGTTATTTATCAACTACACCAAAAAGTGCAACTCTGATCGGATAGATAATATTACTTTACGAAATTTTTAAAACAATTGGCAAATCGGACAGACTTGTCAACAAATCTGTCACACATATGCACTTAAGCCACACTATCATACTTTTTGAACACGTATGAGTTTTTTGACAGATCTAACCACTAATCCCGTTTTCTTTTCTAGAAAAAATTTAACACTATTTTATTTTTTATTAAATAAATCGGAGTTCAGCATTTTTTTAAAGCAAAACTTTACCTTCATAAGAGATGGTACAATAATTTCTAACAAATTCACTTCCTTGAAAAATGATTATACATATTGCAAATTTTTATTAAAAAGTAATTGCTTGCATTTTTAAAACGCCAATATTGCTGTGTTACTTTGAAGGATTTTTTGCCTTATTGCTAAGGTATTTATTCTTAGTCAACACGGGGGTAGGTTTTTGTTATTTTTATTACATACGTATTTTATAAATTATTTTTTAACTTTCACATTTTGGTTATTGTTTCTCATGTATGTAATAAATTTTTTTTAACATTTTGGTTAACATTTTTTTTTAGTCGTGGCAACACTGTATGTATGAATTAATAAAAAATAAAATAACAATTTACAAAGAGTTGAGTCCGTACGGAAAGTGCGTTCAGTTTCGCTCTCTGCTTAAGCAAATGACAATTGAGAGAACTTGACGAAACTTGTTATTAAGTACATAATAGTTTGAAAGATACAATTTCTATGCATTCGCACCGTTGCTTAAGCTAGCTTAAGCCAGGACATGCATATTATAGTTAGGCCTTTAAGCGTAGTAGCCTTAGAAACTTTTGCAAAATACAACACACAATTTAAATTAAATATGAATTTATTTTTCTAAGCCTACTACGATTATTCTATTGTAATTTTCAAAAATCATTTTTACATTTTCAAGTGATTTTTGAAAGCTTGCGCATACGGTAAGAAGTTTGAAACTTTTAAAAGGTATGGTTGAAGTCTACTGATGATTTGGTAAAGCAACAATGAAATGCTGCCATAAAGACATGCTTAACCCGCAACAAAAAAAAAAAACTTTTTTAAAATGATATTAATAATAAAATAATAAATAATAAAAAAATATAAATAAAGTATATAAAAAATAATAAAAATTTTGTTATCATATAAATTTTCATTTCTTCGACGCGTTTTCCCGAATAGCCATCATTGAATTAAAGTTAATAACATATAGACTTGAATACATACACTCTAAGACATTACTTGAAATTTAGTATCATATATTGGGTAGTATGAATTAAAAAAGTATTTGCTCTTTACTTAAAAACTGTTTTAAAACCCAAAATTCTTCGCTTTGTATTCAATAATTTCCAAAATTTTGTGTTTTAAAACAAATTTTTAAGTAAAAAGCAAATGCTTTTTATTCATACTACCCATTGTCTAAATTTTTTTTGAAAAATTCTGGTTGTCTAAAATTGCATCGAGTTTGTAGTTATTTGTAACAAAAAAATATAATATGTCTAATTTTTCGCAAAAATACAAATCTGCTGTTAAAAGTATTTATTTTTGAGCAAAATATGTCTAAGTAACATTAAAATTTTTAATATTAAGCAATATGTCTAAAAACTGCAGAAAAATGTTTAAACAATGGAAGCACGCCATATTTTTCTTCGGTCATCAAAGATTAATTTCTCGTTAAATGTTTTTAAATATAAATTTTGTAAGTATGTATTGGTAAGTAAATATTGTTAACTTATAAACAAAATTCTAAGGCGTTTTCGTTGTTTTAATAAATATAATGAATTAAGAATATTAAAGAATAAACTTTTCAAATTAAATATATTTAGTCCAAGTGAAAAAAATTAACATTAAGTATAATACGCCTATGGTTGAATGGGAGCTACGATAGACTATCAGCCAGGAGGTCACGGTTCGAAGCTTCCCAGGCGTTTTTATTTAATGCCTGTCTAATCTTAGGTCGATAATAATCAGCAAAAGTGTTTTAGATTGTAGTTATATTTTCGCTAAAAAAAATTTACTGTTTTTTTCTTAATTGTACTGTTTTTTGTCCTGGGTGTACTGTTTTTCCGAATTTCAAATCTGGCTACCCTATCCTCACTAGATCTTTTAGGTCTCTCCATAATTAAAATAAAAACTTAAAAATTTTTAATAGAAAACAAAAATCCACCGCACTTTTTCCTGTGAAAAAATGTAGACACTAATTTTAACTGTCAAAATAATGCATTCTCACCGTTGAGTGTGCACAAATCAGAAGTGAACACTGAAATTGGTGAACACTACAAAATTCATCTTTGTGGAATCCCAGCACAACAATGAGGTAGCAAACCACACTAGGTGGGCCTACTACTTCTATAAAAAATCATATTTTATGTTTATCGGGTATGTTCTGTATTTCATGTGGAATTAAATTGTGTGGAATTATCAATGCATTGTTGTTATAAATATTAATTTGCAACAACAATGCTTTGATAATTCCGCACATTTTAATTCCACATGAAATACAGAATATACCGGTATGTAAAAAACAAAATTTTTTATATTGTTAAAAAAATTATACACCGGATTCAAAACATACTCCATATTTTGCATATAAAGTTACAAAGTTATTAAAAATAAATAGCCATTTTATAATTTTAGCAGGTTGCTGATATTGACGATAGAAAAATAGAAAGAAATAATCCTACTAATATTATAAATCAGATAGTTTGTATGCTTGGATGTTATGTTATCCATTATTACGCGAAACCCGCTTAATGGATTTCGATGAAATTTGGTAGATCGATATCATACGGCCCATATTAATATATAGTGTACTTTCTAAGGGGTAAAAACTGAATCAATAATAAAACTTAAAAGCAGCTTCAAAAAGATATGTCGATGGTCGTACGTTGACAGCGCTGAACTGATTTTTAAAATTTTTTAGTTGAAGTTGCATTATAAATAGACTGAAAGCGTTACTAGCAATGAAATAAAACAACTGAATAATATTTTGCCTTTTTTTCTTTAACATCGTATCCACACCTGATGAATTTATATCATGATGAATGTCGAATTGATATCATGATGAATATTCATCACGTATACACAATTTACTAATGTTATATCAGCGTTATGATGTAATCATCAGAGCTCAAGATCAGATGAATATATTATGATATGACACGTCATTTCATTTGTTGTTTTTACTTTACTGTTAATTTTCTTTATTAGAATTAGTGAAAATTATAAGAAATAAATATTTTTTTATGAAAAACCATACATTTTATGATATTTATTAAATAAATCTTATTATAAAAATATTCAATTTTTTTTTTGCTGGCGGTTATTGTTGCCCATATAAAGGTGTAAATGTATGATCTTAGCTGTACGACGATGAAGAAAATATGATCATCATGATATAAATTCATCAACGTCTAACCCTATGTATTGATGTGAATGAAAAATTTGCAATTTCTCTGCCGGCGTTATATTAGGTGTTATGATGAAAATTCTTCACGTGTGGACACTACGTAATAGAGGCCGGCACGAATATATTCGAAAGTACTCGTATGTATGTTTGTGTGTGTATGCATGTATGTTTTTTTGTATATATGTGTGTATATATGTATGTATATATGTATGTATATTTGGTCGTGGCTATGTATGTACACACATATAAATGCATGTATACATAGGTATATACATAAGAACATACATATATGCACACACGAAATTCATACGAGTACATTCTACGAATACATTTGTGTACACTTTGCAGCCCTCTACTACGTAATGATACGAACGTTTTCTGCGTTTTGTAAAAAATAAAAAAGTAGTTAGGTGTTGTCAACGTATGACCATCGATATGTTAAAAAAATATTTATCATATTTTTTCCGTGCGTATAAAACTCTATACCCAATACTTTGTTTTCTTAAAAGAAGAAACACAGTGAACTCGTTACGGCGAGAACCGACTGTAGGGTTCTTAGCAATAAGTGAAGAGCAACTATGAATAATTATTTTTTAATTGTAGTTTTTATGGTTTTCTATTGTCTTTTATAACAAATCCGTATAGCCTATTGTTTTCATTTTATTTTTATTTTTTAGTTTTTCTTCTTCCTCTGGTTTTGTTCTGCCATATTGTTTTTAGCGTTAAAATAATTCCTTTTGTGGAAAATGCAACCTTGCAATTTAGAGATAAGATTCAAGAGTATAAACTGTAAATCAAGCTCATGCTTTTATGTAAGTTTTTTTCTGTTTGGCTTTTATTCAGTATTGCCACAACAAAAAAATTTTTTAAATGTAAGCAAATGAGAAAAAGGTACCCAAAATATATTTTGGCGAACAGGCGAACTAATTATATGAAGGTAGTAAGCAGGGTTGTCAGATTTTTTCTGACCTATTTCGCCAAATTGGTTTTAAAAATCGCCAAAAGTCGCCAAAATCAATTTTATGAAGTTTTTCTTAATACATATTTGATAATAAATTTTTTTTATATAATACATTTCTTAAAATAAATTTTTATAAAATGATCGTATAAAAATTTAGCAGAAAATCACCAAAAGTTGCAATAAACTCGCCAAAAATTATTTCTTGTAAATTTTTCGCAACCAAATCCAAAAACCCATTAATGACTATTATTAATATAAGAAAAACCATCAAAATTACATTGTTTTAATTTCTCATTTAACAAAGTAATATTCCTGAATTATAAAAATTTGTAACTTCAAATTTGTTTAAAAAAAATAGCCATAAAAATCGCGAATAAATTTATTTATCGCCAGAAAAATCGCCATGTCGCCAAATCAAAAATTTAGACACCAAACAAGTTGGAATATCGTCACGTTTGGCGAGAGATCGCCATATCTGACAAGCCTGGTACTAAGCAAAATGAATGGATACCAATTAAGGTATTCATTCGGTTAACCGGTTAACTTCCGCCCGATTAACTGATCGGTTAATTTCCATATATTGGCTATTTTCGATTAACGGTTAAGCCGGTTAATTTCAGCCGATTAACCGACGTAACGAAATTTGTTATATATTGTAGTATCATTGAATCCAAGTCGGTTTTGCAAACCAATATTGGTTTCATTTGGTGACATGAAACCAATTCGGTTTTGTTATTTTCGAACGCAAATAAAACCGATATTCGAATCAGCTGTTGTTTACATCTGTATGATTGTTTACAATTTTAATTGTGTTTTTTGAAATATATAAAGTCTTTTCATTGTAAATATTAAATATTAGTGTGAAAGAAATACATATAAATAAATAAATGAAATGAGTACTGCTGTTGTTGCATATTTGCTTATAGTGGAAGAGGGTTAAGCAAATGTGAAAAAAAGCATTTTGTCAGATTGCAACAATCCTATTGAGCAGCTGGAGACAGCGTAAGTACATTTGTTATGCCATGCGTTCATATACGCAAAGAAAAGATATGGTTGGGGCATGGTTGCGTCAGCAATGACATGTTTCCCGACACAGTTTTTGAATGTGGCAAATAACTTATTATTGTATGAAATGACTGTGAACCTCAATTAGTTTAAGGCAAAAAAACTAACGTTTATATTTAATCATGAAATTTAGATTTCATGAAAATTGACACATGGCTCGCTTGAACAATATATATTGTTGAAAAAATTCTGACTGCAATCATGGTTTATTTAAAAATTCAACAACAGAATGGTTCTATAATAATGAAATATCGTTCTCATCTAAACTATTTTGTTTGCAATAAAGCTATGGTTATAAAACAGACATGGCTCTCTGCTTCCAAAAAAGTTTTTGTTCCATCCCTTTGCTGAATGCTTTTTGTTAGTTTTGTGTTTTACTTGACAGAGTTTGGTTTATTTTTGTGAGCGGTTGGTGTGAAAAAATAAAAAAATTAAAATAACAAGAAGTGATATATTCCGGCAATTAATGTTCGGCCATGTTCTGAAGACCATTTAGTTTTGAAATAGGAAAATTTCAAAAGCGAAGAAAAGTGTTCTTTAATCGGACAATTTAGTGCATTCGTAGCTTTGTTCTGATAAAATATGTGAAATATCTGAAACAAAAAAACCAACTGATAACCTCCAACAAGTGAGCTTTTTAGTTGGACTCTATCCTGAAAGTTGCCGATTTCACAACGAAATGTTTTTCAGAACATGTCCGATTGTAAATATAACATGTGTCAACAAGTATGTATGTCTCTATGTGAAAATAGATAATAATTTTTATTTCAGATTCAACACACTGACCAGTTGAAAAATGTTGTTTTTGACGTAAATTGAAATAATAAAATTTTTTAGGTCCAGTCAATTTTTTAATCAACTTATGGTTAAGAAAACAATATATATATGATTATATAGAACAATATATATGGTTATTTAGAACCATTTATATGGTTAATTTTAACCATATATATGGTTATTT
Organism: Panzeria rudis; assembly: GCA_956483635.1. NCBI lineage: Eukaryota > Metazoa > Arthropoda > Insecta > Diptera > Tachinidae > Panzeria > Panzeria rudis. The sequence goes on along the minus strand of OY101448.1, from coordinate 91,036,330 downwards.
CAGTCCATATATATGGTTATTTCAGTCCATATTTTGTAATTTTGTGTTTTGAACCATGTATATGGTTGTTTTTAACCATATATATGGTTATTTAAAACCATTTATTGTAATTTTGAACCATATATATCGTTGTACATACATATGGTTGCTAGAACCATGTATTTGGTTGTTTTGAACTATATATATGGGTGTTTTCAACCATATATTCAATCATGGTATGTTGCTCTTCGATTATGGTTGCTTCATCCATGTTTTTTCTGTACGTGTATTTAAAGCTGTTTTGCCAATTCATAGGTTATTACCGGTTAAACAAGGACACTTTCCGTGTCGTGCTAGACAATAAAATAACATCTTCCTGTTCTAAGATTCCGCCATTGCCGCAACTTACAGCTTCATTGCGAGTTTAACTGACGTATGTTGAAAACGACTCAAGGATGTTTTAGATGCTCAATGTTATGGAGCGGCGGCTTACCTTTATACATGAACTTACATCCTTTTGCGGCGGACCTGCGCAATTTAGTGATTCAGCCAGCTATTGCCAAAGCCAAGTGTAGATGGCTTATTCCCCCAGGGAGCACGGTGTGTACATCTTGGTGATAAGGATAGCCTTGATGTTGTGCTTTCTGGGGATAGGGTAATTGGTTTTTGCTGATAGTACCTTTGGCCAATTACCCATAAAAATCTCTGGATACAGAGCAACGGGCGTGCATATAATTATTTAAGGAAGTAGGCTTGCCTACGCGAGTGAGTAAGGAGGTGAACAGGCACTTATGGTTTACCCCAAGACCAAAGTCGATAGAAAAACCTCTAGGGGTTTTCTTTTGAGGCTTTACCAGTAGCTTGAACTGGCACCACGGGAACCAGTTGCCCCACAGATGACAAGCCTTCCAAGGATTAAAGAGATGATGCTCGCCGCATAAGCGACATCATCGCTTACCCTCATCAGGAAAGATGATTCTGTATGCTGGTTGTTGGTGTGGTCTCCTTCAGGAGTCCTCGTGGTGGCTGTGGTTGCTACCAAAATCGCTGGGAGAGGTGTTGGTTAAAAGACTAATGCTTGCCTAGTGCTAGTGGCTAGCGTGGACTTCGGTCCACCAACAGAAAGCCTCTTTGTGCTGTTGCTAAACCAACAGACGCTGCATCGGTAGTGCTTTGTGCGCGGGTGGAAGGGGAATATTTTGCTACACATTGTGGTAGATACCTGTCCAGCTTCTGGTTCCCCGGAAGCCTTGTGTGCATCGTGTTAAGCTGGTGATGTAGCAGAGATTAGATAGCTCAAACACTCTAACAAGGTGTTTATGCATGGTGGGGTCGGCCATGCATGAGAAGTTGCAACCTGTGTGAGCCTTGTAAGCCACACAAGGTGTTCCTTTGGGGTAACACGGAGGTGGTGGTGAACACTCAACTTCGCTCTGTGTTTTGAGAACACCGTCGGATAAGGCCGTAATGGCAGGTACCGATGCTAATCAAAACACATATCTGTAGATGGCTTATCACGCTTTATGGACCTGCTAATAATGTTTGAATATTTTTCACAGAGCTCCATAATTACGCAGTTTTTGCTGTTATTTGTATGCTTTCCCTTTTTTGAGAATAAAAAATATTCATATACAACATATATTTATTTATATTTTGTAAAATTAACATTAATTTACTTATATTTTTACAAAATATCCTACTGCAGAAAAAAATTAAATAAAAAAAGACGCTTTTAGCTACTTTATTTATTTCCAATAATATGGAATTTAGACGATAAATTCTTAGCTTGAGTTATTGAAGTTTATGGCCAAACGGTGTACATATAAGGGCGTTTAGCGGGATGCCAAATCCAAAAGAAATTTACTTTCTTAGGTAATATCTTTTGGAGTTCTCAATCGGTTAACCGTATATTTATCCCATTCAACCATCAACTCTAAACAAAATCAAGCTAAAAAGTCTTCGTCTAAATCCCGTATTACAAAAGCGACAGCTCTTATAGTATGTTTCCACCGGCATGATTTCGACAAGTCATGGTGATTTGAACAAATCATGTTGATTTATGCCTGATTTACCGTACATTTTGCATACAGCCAAATTAACTCAAAGTAGGTGATTTATTTTAAATTATGTCGAAAATACTCGTTTTCGAATTGTATTTATTTATGCAACCCTGCGTTGCTTTTAAAATTACAAAGACCATCCCTGGGTCATCCATCAATTGTGATTGACAATTTCGAAAAAATGACATTAAAGAATATTTAGAGGGGTGTGCTGTAAAACGCGCGTTTTGAAATCAAGCGATTTACCAAAACGAAAAACCGTATTCTGTTAATCCGACGGTTTAGTGCATTCGAAGTTAAGTTCGTATGAAACATCTTAAAAATCTGAAAGATTAAAACCAATTAAAAAGCTGCAATAAGTCAGCTTTTGAGTTGAACTTTTTCATGGAAATTAGGCGATTTCAAAACGTGCGTTTTACGGCACACCCCCGTTAATTAATTTTAAATGTCAAACTATATATGAGAAAAATTCTATTACAGCTGCTGCGCACACCTTATAAAGTAAGTGCATCATTTGATTACGAAAATTCGAACACCAAATCACTCAAAAGCTCGGTGGAAACACTTCGAAGTAATTTACCTAAATATACGTCATTTAAAGTTGGTGGAAACATACTATTACCCTACGTCTTCACGAGCCATCGACTTGAACATGCCATAAATATGACGCCGGCAGAGCAACTGCAAAAAATTTATCAACTTCTTTGTTGTGGTGAATACGTGCGATGTCCATGTTCTGCCTTATCAATGTATTTGGTGGTAGTGCAATAGAAATGGAATATTTAAGAATTTCTTTGTCTTTTTTCTTTCTAAATATTTGTTGACGGCGAATCTCATGGCGAACATTGATGCTTGGCCTTATGTTCGGGCATCGATGTCAGAGCATGGACGAAACATGGACATGAGCGGTCTACATTAGCCATATACGATGTCCGACATGATGTTCATACCAAGTTCATGGCTAATGTAGACCCCCAGTTAGCTGCTTGGTTTATTTCCAATAACAAACTGAGAACAGTGGTTTCTGTGACACCTAAAACCGATACTAATTCTAATTCGAACATAAAACCGACAACATTGGATTTCATGACACCAAAGTATTTATTTTGTCGTTTTCAAATCCTATACCGACAATATTAGATTCTAAGTATGACAGCCCCGATCATGGTAGAATAATATAACAGGTAGCCGCATAACTAATACAAATCTACATTGTTTGGTAGGAAATGTCAAATACTAATAGAGGGTATGTGTGTGTTTGCAGAACATAAACAGCAAACATTCGAGTGCTATTGTGTGTGCAACGTAGTTATTTAACATATACACAACATTTAACAGCTCGTACCACAATACAAGCAAATGAAAAAATAATCAGCTGGCGTTCCAGGGCTACCATGGCCCCGATTATAACATATTTTTTGTGTGTTTAATTATTTGTTTCGTCTCATATACAAAAGATATTTGCTTAGAAACTATTTTTCATAAAAACAAAGAAGTGTGTTCAGTGATCTTAACTTAAGTAAAACTTTAAAACCTTTGGACGTGGCTATAAAAGAGTTTAATAAATTAAGGTTTTGTTTAATGATTTAATAAAAGCCAATAATACAGTTGCAACGATTTAATTAAAAATATAAGGATTAGATTTAATGAGAGACGAATTCAATTATTTTATACCTCTGCTGAGCAATATTTCTTTCTAGCAACAGCGTTTTAAAATACAGTACAAAAACGGGAAACTAATGAATTCGGAAATAAACTTTTTTGCAGAATGTTTGTCGCTGAACTCCGCCAGACCTGACAAAAGAAAAATTTGAAAAAATTTAAACAGGACTCTAATGGCATAATACCGGGTGGCCCCAAATTAACGAAGTGGTTTGAATAGTCTAAAAATCAATTATCTTCACATGTTTTATTCTATTTTTTTTATTGTTGTAAAGAAGATATGGGAAATGGTAAATGGAAACTGGAAAGGTTTACTATTGAACAACGATCATACAGCAAGAGAAACAATGACGTTGTTACGGAGCGTTGTCATCGAACGCATTGTTTCAAGAAGCATTGATTTTATTAGTCGGACTAAACTGCTCTCGAAACATTTCCTTTTGGTTATTTTAAAAATTGTGCATACGTATACAAGCCACAGATTATGACCCAGCCAAAAAAATATTAGTCGAGGAAAAATTGGAACGCTGGCTTCGAAAATCGTGAAAAGTCGTGGAAAGCCACGAAAATGTCCGGTAACATCGCCACTGTTTCACTTGATGTATGTTCGTTGGTCAGTAGTAAACCTTTCCAGTTTTAATTTCCCAAGTCTTCTTTACAACAATCTGAAAAAATAGATGAAAAAATTTAAAAATAATGGAGATATAGCCTATTCAAACCCCTTCGTTAATTTTGTGAAATCCAGGAAAAGGACTGCGAATCTAGATATTGTATAATGGATTGCTTTCGATTTCTTCAACGTCTAAGATAAGCGAAAGGATTTTTCCCAAGGTAATCAAAATGAGAAAAAAGTACACATGTACGCTAGGGTGGAGCGTTAGATTTTTTTCGAATTTCAATTTCGAATAACAAAAAAAGTTTGCATTTTATTTTTAGATACATGGGAAAATATAATGAAAAAAATATTGGAACTTACTTTTAGCTCTCTACCGCAGCATCAAGATTTTGAATATGAGCTCAAATTGATTAATTTGTTAAACATCATATGATGCAACATTATATATTCTTTATAGCTGTTATAACTCATTACACTTAAAATGTCCACTATTTTGTATATACAAGGTCAGATTTGAGACAAACTTAAGACGAAATAATGAAGGAGATTTCTGAACTCCGAAGTCTTCGTCCTATCTTGCAAAAAAAAAACATTTTCTAAGATAATTTGAGGTCGCTGAACACGAAAATGATATTTATTTATTTTTCTTTATGCGAGTTTTCCCGATATTTGCAAAAAACCAGTTTTTTTATTGGTTTCTTTAGTTTTTTCGGTTATTGGCAAAAATTTATGTTTGTAGTTTTATTTTGCAAAGAAAAAGTTAAGTATTGTTACAATTGTATTTAATTTCCATTTAAATTTCATATAAATTTGACAGTAGAATGAAAATATTTCAATTCAGTTTATGAAGTGTGTGGCCAAGAATCAATTCAATTGAAAGACTCAGTTGAATTGAAACGTGTATGGGGGATCAACTAACGTATAAAAAATATACCTATAATAACACAAACTTATATAATGGGTTATTGCACAAAATTTTGACCAGTAACCCATTTTTAAACTGCAGTACACAAAAATTACGAATAAAACAAAAAACCTTTATCATCCTTTAATATTAAACTACTTACTGACACGGATGTTGTCGCTTATGATGAAATGCATATGACATAATAATGATTTCGACGTTTGTAATTAGTTTCATTTTTTTCATGTGTTCAGTATTAAATACTATAAAATAAATACTATAAATCTATAATATATAAAAATTAATCTGTTTTTGTATTTTTGTTAGATTATTTGTTTGTTGGTGAAAATAACACGAACCCACCAAAATCTGACAGATTTTTTTATATCAAATCAAACCTAAAACTATCAAAAAATTTAAACTTTTAATTAAAAAATACGTTTAATAATTTTGGCCAGCTTTTCGTTCCAAATACTTCTCTGCGCATTGGAGAAAAAAGTAACCAATTTTGGTTACAAATAACCAAAACGGCAACGCTGCTTTTATTATATTGTTTATGAGTTATGTGACTTTCCCTAAAGAATATAAAGTTTTTTAGAATGAATTCAATATATACACATTTATTATTATTATATTAATCCTTTTGTCACAATGATAATTCTTCAGCTTCAACCGAAGTATAAAAGGCTTTGTTTGAAAGCATGAAATTTTTGTAGGTGGTAGAAAAAAGGAAAATATAATACTTTTACTTATCTAAGAGTTTTTGACCCGTTGAACTTTACCTAAAAGTTATAAATAGCCACTATATTTAATAAGGATTGCATAACAGTATTAAAACAATTATTTTTGCAGTTGAGTTAATTTCTTTATTTCAGAATATAATTTGTAAGGATTTTCACTAAAAACAAGCATTTTCTGTGATGTTCATTTAATTAAGGCATAGTATTTCATATTATTATAAGATATGTACATATACTTATTTGTGTAGTGGATTACTTTTTTAAATTTTTTGTATTAAAATTCTTTAATAGAAAAAGCTTTTTTGCATAGCCGGCCTTCGGCAGGGTGCAATGATTTTCTCCTCTATGGTATAACAAACACCGGCTACGCTAACTAAAGTCTTTTTGCATAGCCGGCCTTTGGCCGCAGGCAAACAATTTTTCCTCTATGTTGTAACATGCACCGGCTACGCTAACTAAAGCCTTCTTGCATAGTCGATCTTTGGCCGGGCGAAAGAATTTTCTCCTCTATGGTATAACAAACATCGGCTATGGTAACTAAAGCCTTTTTGCATAGCCGGATGCAAGAATTTTCTCCTCTGTGGTACAACAAACACCGGGAACGCTAACCAAAAGCTTTTTGCCAAAACTTTAAAAAATATATTTTATGATTTTTTAAAAATCCTTGATAATTTGCAAAATAATTTTTTAAGTTATCTTAATTCATGTAGCCGTGAAAAAAATCAAATTTAAGACTTTGAAATAAGGGTGAAAAATGGTTAAATTTTGAAGAAAAGACGTAGAGCTTAATTGTTGGACTTTTTTCTCAAAAAAATTTCAGAACTAAAAATGTTCTTTTTCAATATTTCAAAACAATAGACTTCAAAAATGACTGCAGTTGAAATTTTAAATCGATTAAATAATGTACGCTACATCCAGCATCAAGGTAGAACTATAAGGTGTACTTATCGGCGAATTGATACAACAAAGCAACTTTTTTTGGGAATTGTGGTGTCAAAAAATATATGAGAAAAACTCAAAGCGAATATCAAAATGTGAGTGGATTGGTAAAATACACCACAATTTGACAGCAAAATTACCGAACATATGGGCTGATTCACAGACCTTATATATCGACCTTCATCCAGCATTAGACAAATATAGTGAATTTTTCTACGATCGCTTAAGAAAAAAAAACGCCCATAGAGTTTTTTAAATTTCTTTCCAAATTATATTTTACAATATTTAATTAATTTGGCTTAAGCTCAATTTTAATTTAATCTTTCGATCAAATTATTTTTTATTTAAGAAAGAAATTCTAAAGCATGTAAATACTGAACATTCAAAGAAAAATTTGGCTGTACGTAAGGTTGAACTGACAGCTGTTTCGTGACCACCACGTCTACTCATCAGAGTCCATTACCCACACTACCACTGAGAGTGGCAACAATACTGTAGCGAAAATCCTACTAATATTAGTTAGCTCAATTAACACACTGTCGCCATCTAGTGGCGAGTCGCACCTTATTGAACTTTGTCTAAATATTCGGAACTTCACTAACTGTCTTTTTCTCAGCATGTTCAACTATTTTAAGCTTTTTCCATTTCGGTCTTACCAGCGTGGAATATCATCGATATTCTCAATGCTGGGATTTTATTGAATGTCGCAATCTTGTGGCGAGTCGCACCTTATTGAACTTTGTCTAAATGTTCGGAACTTCACTAACTGTCTTTTTGTTTAGCATGTTCAACTATTTTAAGCTTTTTCCATTTCGATCTTACCAGCGTGGAATATCATCGATATTCTCAATGTTCTGAATGTTTATTTTGCCCAAGTTTTTGGAACAGCACACATTCATGTTTAGCTAAGTGCCTCTAGAGTTTTTAATAATTGAGTTATGAATTTTTAGTCGAACTGTATGGTTTTTATCCAAAGTTATTAAATTAGTTTGGCTTAAGTTAATTTTTAATTTAATCTTTCGATCAAATTATTTTTTATTTAAGAAAGAAATTCTAAAGCATGTAAATATTGAACATTCAAAGAAAATTTTGGCTGTACGGAAGGTTGAACTGACAGCTGTTTTGTGACCAGCAAGTCCACTCATCAGAGTCCTTTACCCACACTACCAATTAACACATTGTCGCCATCTTGTGGCGAGTCGCACCTTGTTGAACTTTGTCTAAATGTTAGGAACTTCACTAGCTGTGTTTTTCACGACGAAACTGCTTAGTGGCACAATTTCTGTATTTTTTACTAACCTGGTGTATGGGACCGTGAGTCACCGTGTATGTAAGTAAAATAATCAAGGATTAATTTTGGATACCAATTTATGTAGAGTTGTGCTTATCAGCTCCAGCGTTGTCAGCTTTTAGATTTCAAAATGGCACTGAAAAAAGTAAAACAGCGCGTAATTCTTGAAAAAAAGCACTGATTTTATTTTTTTTTAGTTTTATTTAAAAAAGTTGTTATATATCTGCCTGTTCTGTAAATCGAGCCGATTTAAAACGAATCGTTTTAGAAAAATTAAATCCACTAAAAGCAAAAAATTTTCAGACTTTTTTGTATTTTTCTATTTTTTAGAGCTAATATATCCCAGCAGCTAAAGTGACAACTAGTAACGCTTTGGGACAGTCATATTACTAGTTGTTATGGTAGTAGTCAAAAAACGACAGTCATATTACTAGTTGTAACAAGAGTAGTAACGTTACTGGTCAAAAAAGAACAATCACATTACTAGTTGTATCGAGACTAGTATCGATACTAGTCAAAAGAGCACAATCATATTACGAGTTGTATCGAGACTAGTACCGATACTAGTCAAAAAATGACAAAATTTTCAGGTATACGATTTTATATAAAACCAATTGTTAGCTATTAAAAAAATAAGTAGAATGTGGCTCAGTGGGTAGAGTACTTGCCTTAAAGTATGAAGAATGCGTGTTCGTACCCCGGTTGAGCCAAAGTTTTTTTAAGAGTTACAAAACTCTTAATAAAAAAACTAGTAAGCGCACTAGTTTACTTACTAGTTTTTTTATTAAGAAAAAGTAACTCTTAAAAAATACTTTGGCTCTACCGGGTTACGAACACACATTCCTCGTACTTTAAGGCAAGTACTCTACCCACTGAGCCACATTCTACTTATTTTTTTAATAGCTAAAAATAACTTTTATATAAAATCGTATACCTGAAAATTTTTTCCCTTTTTGACTAGTATCGTTATTAGTCTCGATACAACTAGTAATATGATTGTGCTTTTTTGACTAGTATCGTTACTAGTCTCGATACAACTAGCAATATGATTGTTCTTTTTTGACCAGTAACGTTACTAGTCTTGTTACAACTAGTAATATGACTGTCGTTTTTTGTCTACTATCATAACAACTAGTAATATGACTGTCCCAAATGGTTACTAGTTGTAACTTTAGCAGTTGGGTCTGTAATAACTAACCTTTCATGTCCTTTCAAATAAAATAGTTTGAAAATCTGTCAAGAAATGTCGGAGTTATGTGATAATTAATATATCGAGCTACCACTTTCTCCGCCCGATTTTCACTTCTATGGGATCAAACTGCAAGCAATTCATTTGAAACAAAAAAATAATAATTTTGAAAATTGGTTCATAAATGAAGTATTATGCGATGATCAATATTTCCGCCCTACGAATTTTCGAAAAAAGAATTTTGAAAATCGGTTCACATATGACAGATATGTGCTTGACGGAGCAAATTTTTGGAAAAAAATTATGGAACAAAACTGCAGGCAACCCCTTCAAAAAAAACCGGTTTACAAAGTATAGCATTCAGAGCCTTTGAAGGACTAGTACGTAAACAACCTGTAATCCCGATGCAAGCAGATCTCTGTATTCTGTATAGTTGGTCCACCATGTATTTCTTGCTTGTGGCGGTCCACCATACTATCAATCCGTAAGTCAATATGGGACGAACAATTGCTATGTACATCCATTTGAGCATGCTAGGGTTTGGACCCGTTTTGGAACCAAACATTCTTCGACAGGAGGAGTAGGCAACTCAGGCCTTTTCAACTCTGTGTTGAACATTTAGTTTGCACGATATTTTAGAGTCCAGGATAACTCCTACATATTTTGCGTTGTCCGATAGGGAGAGAAGCTGATTCTGAATCCGGGGGAGTCTAAATTTCTGAACTTTTGTTTTTTTTAGTAAATAGTACCAGTTCAGTTGTATTTGAGTTTACTCCTAGACCACAACCTGTAGACCATTTGCTGAGTGTGCCCAAAGCATTGGACATGATATCACGTCCGTGAACATCCCTGATACCATTAGCACCACATCAACCGTGTAAGCCATAACCTTGACTCCCGCAGCGTCTGGTGTGAAATGAATTGAACTAATAACGAGAAGTCAGAGCAGAGGAGAGATGACCCTGCCCTATGGTGTTCCTCTGCTTGCTTATTTTGACTTTTTGCTGTTGCCTAGCTTTGCAGTGACGTTTATTGCCCTCAACATGGTGATAGTCCAGTTGCTGATGTACTCCTCACATCGACAACCCGGAGAGCCTGTTGAATGGCTTCCACCGATACATTGTTAAAGGCGCCTTCTATGTCTAGGCAGGCAGCCAGAGCATACTGTTTATGTTTAAGGGATCTCTCTATGAACCTTTGCACTTCTTGTAGTGCTGTTTCAGTAGAGCGTCCCTTAAGGTAGGCATGCTGACTATCCGAGAGTCTTGACGGCACTACAAGTTGATGTCTAATATGTGAGTCTAATAATCTTTCCAACGTCTTCACTAGAAAAGATGACAGGCTGATTGTCTGAACTCCTTTGCATCTTCGTGACTTCTCTTGTCAACTTTTGGAATGAAAACTACTCTGACCTTCCTCCAGCTGGTCGGAACGTAGTTAAGAGAGAGGCAAAGTTAATAGAATCTAAAAAGACAGGATATGAGAGAGCTCTTCACGCTCGGTAGTATCTTTGGCATGATGCCATCAGGACCGGGCGATTTAAACGAAGAGAAGCTGTCAATTGCCCAAGAGATTCTCAACAGGGATATAATATCATCACATTGGCCGTGTCGGTATAGGCGGGGAAGTGTGTTGTAAGAAGTATATCTAGTGACTCTGCAGAGGCTTCTGACCAGGACCCATCCGCCCTTTTGACGAAGGTTGGACAAGAGTGGTTCATAGCCAGAGCCCTACTAAGCCTTGCAGAATCTCTAGTATTGTCTACTGACTCACAGAAAGTCTTCCATGAGCTTCTTTTGGCGATTTTTAAGGCTTTTTATAAGCTTTTAGCTTGTCGCGGTAAGGTTGGCACATAGCAAGTGTTAAAGGCTCTACGTGCCTCCTTACGTAGCTTAGAGATTTCACAACTCCACCACGGAGGGTAACTCTTCTTAGCTTTCGTTAAAGGGCAGGAAATCTCAAAGACTTTGGTTATAGTCTTGTTGGAGATTTTCACATTTTGTTCAAGTCCATCAATCGTATTCTCGATTTCTGGTACTCTTTGTAGTTTATGTTTCAAAATCCCGTTGAACTTATTCTAGCCAGTTCTCCTCGGGCTTCTGAAGCACTATTTTTATTTGTTTTGTACTCTAGCCGCGAAGAGTATTCAATTATGATCCGAGAAGGATCTCTTATTGGCTACCCTCCACTTGTCGATCGAAAAACTAAATTTGTCGTTTACGAGAGTAATGTTCAGAACCTCTTCCCACACACTAAACCTTCCGAACTCGGAAAGATAAAAGTCGCCGAAACGCCGGAATTACAAATAGATAGATTATTAAGGTTAATGAAATCTAAGATGTGCTCACCACTGTCATTGATTTCACTGCTGCCCCATATTGTGTGCCTAGTATTATCATTACAGCAAAGGATGATATCTTCATTGGCGCCAATGGATGACAAGACAGCTGCCACTTCGACTGGTGGTGCTGCCTTGTCGTGTGACATGTAGCATGATGCAATGCGGAAGCTCTTGCCATCTGTCAGCTCGACCCTCGTGACTGTAAGGTCCTCTGAGCTAAACTCTGTGCAAAGAAATATATTAATATGTTTTTTGGCTATTAGATATAATCTGCGGGGTTACTCTGTAATTCGAAACGAAAGAAATGCTTTCGCATTGCAATGTAAATAGCATATAAATGCAAACAGTTTTCCTTTCGCATCGCTATACAGAGTAACCCTACTGGGCTTACCATTACCTTTAGCGTATAGTACGTTGCATGTGAACCACGGGAACCACTTCACCTCGGAGTTTTTTACCCATTGCTCCTGTAACACGCATATATCCAGGTTCTATTCAGCTAAGAGTATCTTTAGATTATCTCTTGCACCCCTCAAGTGCTTCAGATTTGTTTGTACGATTTTCATCGCTATTGTGGAGCAGGTTCCGGGAGCTGTATGCCAACTAGGAGGTTGTTGGCAGCCTCAACGATGTCCACGTTGGCTTCAGCACTCCTTGAGCGGAACACCTTAACCTTGGCATCCTTAACCCCGAAGAAGAGCTTAAGGCAGGTAGCACTACCGCCGTGTTCCGCAGTACGGGTGACAGACCAGTCATGCATTGGAATGAAGGGATTCTACAGCTTCAGGCACTTCAACATTTTTCCACCATCTTTGCCTAATTGCGGTAGCCTAATTCTTGCCCGCGGTCTCATCGGAATGTCCTCAGAAGGGATGAGTTTGAGACTTAACCCATCCCAAGTTTCACTAATCTTAGCGATACTTTCACTGAGGAAGTCTTTTGAGAACGCGTCCAAACACTTGATTACCCTTTATCCCCGTTCAATCTATCCGGAGTCAAAGCGATGTGCCGGTTTGTTCCTATTGCGAGCTCAGACAGTTTGAACTCGATGTCAATTCATCCATTTTTATTGTTTTTCAGAGCCACCAGAAGTTGGTCCTTAACTACCCCGTTAAAGGGCATCCGTTTGGATGACAAAGTGGCTGGGATCGGAGAGGTCGACTTCTGTATGATCTTCCTCCTTTTCGGGGATTTTCCGCCCTCCGTCTGAGAGCGGTTTCTTTTTGTGTTGGCAGCCTTGGACGCACTAGGTAGTGAATCCATAAACTTATACTATTCATCTACCACCGCCTGCTATCTAAGCTTGTCCTCGGCATCATTCGCGTGTATGACTCGTTTCGCAGCGTTCTTGGCACTTTTGTGTAGAATGAAGATGGCCTTGGAGTATTTGGGTTTCATGAGCTCTTTCTGGCTCGTTTTTTATGAGGTTACCATTCGACTGGTTGCCGCACTCGACTGCCGGTGTTGGGGTTTTATATATTTTGTTTTGTTGTGCAGATAGTGGGGTACTATGGCTTTTATCCTCGCCATCCGAGAGGCCGACTACTGTCTCCTGGCTGGAGAGAATAAAGTCGTCCTCTGAAGAGATTTCTTCTCTTCTAAATTGTTTTATTTTATTTATTTACTTGATATTAAAATTATATAAATATATAATTAATATATATTGCTAGCACTGGCTGCCAAGGCCATCGGCTAGAAACTGTTTTATAATTTTATCTAAATTATTTATATGTTGATCCCACGAGTAGCCCAGTAAGGTGATGGACCATCCGCGCAGTGACGGTGTGCGCAGACTACCCTAAGCATTACAGCCGGGCCGTGTCCTGGCGCCGGAGGGGAGCTGTTAGCGAATAGTCCTCTTTAGCCACTAACTAGCCATTCAGGTCCTCGGCACAGCTGCCTACCACCTTGACTTTACAAGTGCGGAGATTTTGTTATTCTTTACAATATTAGTGACTTCTTCAATATTTTTAGTAGTTTTTCGTGAACATGCGGCTTTGGCGGTTTCTAATCAATGTTAGGGCTTGTTTTCGCATTTGCAACTTCTCGCGAATTTTCGCAAATCGGGACAAGAGCGAATTTTTGCCAGTTGTTAGGCTGTTTACAGTTTTTTAAACAATCCCTGCTGGAAATGCGAATAGTGAAATTGTAGTGATTTACTAGTGACATTGCCAGCAGTACTACTGACCGGGTGTACCCCTGCCAATGTAATCATCTATTCACATTTAACATTAGCTTGTCATTGAAAATCCAGCAGTAGACTGTAGCACTACTGTTTAGGTGGTTCTTTGGGTCCTTGTGGACCCATTGGCACCAAAGATTCATTAGTAAATTTTAGGGGCTCTAGTCCACCATATTGATATTTCCTCCCTCGATACGGATACTGAAATAGTAGTGATTTATTAGTGGTATTGTCAATACTACTACTGACCAGGTGTACCCCAGCCAAAGTAATCGCCTATTGACATAGGCTTGTCATTGAAAACCTACCAATAGACTTTAGCATTATTGAGGAGATATTTGTTTTACGACTATATGGAGGCATTTGAACCAAAGATTCCCTAGTACATTTTAGTGACCCCCGTCTACAATTTTATAAGGGTTGGGCAATACACTTAAACACACACACACACACACACATATATATATATATATATATATATATATATATATATATATATATATATATATATATATATATATATATATATATATATATATATATATATATATATATATATATATATATATATATATATATATATATATATATATATATATATATATATATATATATATATATATATATATATATATATATATATATATATATATATATATATATATATATATATATATATATATATATATATATATATATATATATATATATATATATATATATATATATATATATATATATATATATATATATATATATATATATATATATATATATATATATATATATATATATATATATATATATATATATATATATATATATATATATATATATATATATATATATAGTGTTTTTCATTCGGGATATCGCGGGAATAGATTCGTGGGATCCCGCACATTTTTCTGGAAATAAATCCTGGGAAAATTGTGCGAGAATTCCCGGGATTTTTTAAATATTATTATGGGAACTTTTCTTTGTAAGCACACATTTTTAGTGCTGCTTTTATTTAGAAAAATATGTAAATAAAAGAAAAATATGTATTTTTGAGCACATTTTATCTGTCTCCATTTTTATTTTCACATTTTTCTTAGAGCAGCGCTCAAAAAATCATATTTCGTGAAGACATGAAAATAACAGATTGTCACTAAGTGGACATAGTGAAAGTGGGCATAATATAGAAGTAGTGGCCTATATTCTCTGAAATTATCAGATTGTTATTTTAAGCCACACATGCGTTTTTTGAAGCTCAAAATTTTGAATTTTTCAAATATTATAAATTTAAAAAAAAATAAAGCTTTATGTACAACAGGTTCACACAGGGTTCAATTAAAAATCGATACAAAAAAAAATTTATTTGCAGGTGGTCACTTTTCCGCCACTTAATTATTTCAATTCAGTTTGAGCACTATGAAATGCTTTTTAGTGTCTTATGAAATGAATCATAAATCATTGCAATATCTTTTCTACTTAAGAAGCTAGAGAAATTATAAAAAAGTATGAAATTAGTAAAATTTTTACTTCGGGTGGCTACTAATCAGAAGTTATACAATAAAAAATAAAATTTTTTAATTTAAATTAAAACGCATGCTAAAGACCTCAAATTTTATAATTTTTTTATTATTTGTTTTTGTTCAAATAAATTAAGTGAAATGCTATTTTGTATCATTTTGGATTGGGCGACAATTCCCGGGAAATTGAAAAATCAATCCCGCTTTCCCGGGAAATAAAAAAGGCCGGGAAAAGAAATATATATATATATATATATATATATATATATATATATATATATATATATATATATATATATATATATATATATATATATATATATATATATATATATATATATATATATATATATATATATATATATATATATATATATATATATATATATATATATGTATATATATATATATATATATGTATATATATATATATATATATATATATATATATATATATATATATATATATATATATATATATATATATATATATATATATATATATATATATATATATATATATATATATATATATATATATATATAATATGCTCACGTAAGTTGAATTCACAGTACTTGTATGTGTTAAGAGAGTTGTCATTGTTTTATTGACAGTACGAGACCTTGCTATCTATGTTATCAATGGTTAAGAGTACCAGCAGTTTTGAAAACAAACAAAAAATCATAAGGTAGTAGCCTTTTTTAACCTTAAAATTTTCAAGTACATTTTGTCGTGGGATCTCTCTTTACTGGCCATAACTCCTAGAATTAAGAGTAGGTATAAGTGTAATGGGTATCACGTTAAATTTCTGTAAAATACCTTCCTACTGGTGTATAAATATCTGAAATCTACTAACCCATTGCGTGTGAAATGAAGCTTTAAAATTTTTATATCAGACTTTTCACGCAGAATCACCGTTATCTTAAAAACTAGTCGATACAACGGAACATAACCATATATCCACTTCTAGAGAGAACTTTCCATGCTTTTAGTTATGGTGAAATACATTAGTTATGGTACTCTAAAAATGAGTGTATGAGCTAACTAGTTTTTAGAATCTCATTTGTATAGTGACATATCTTAATAATTATATCGATGACAGCTTCCAATTACATATCAAATTAAACCTTGGAAGGTTATATTAAACTAAGCACCGTTGCTTAAGTACCGTTGTATCGGTCAGTTTTTAAAATAACGGCGCTTTTACGTGAAAAGTCATAAAAGTATTTTCAACTCCATTTTGCTCGCAATGGATTAATGGATCTAAAAATTTTGTATACCAGTGCAAATGTATTTGAGAGCTCTTTGCAATGATACCTACTATATCGTTTATATCTGTTCTATATTGTAGGAATTATGATCAATAAAAAATTTAAGTTTTGAATCCCGTAAATCTGGAGACAAAAGTGGGCGCCGAAAAAAATTATACTAAAAATTTTAGGTTAAAAAGTGCTATTACCAAATACTTTTATTTTTATTTTCAAACAATGTTGGTTTTCTTGACTTGTTTCAGAGTATTTTTATTAAGCTTCTAGTTATTTCATAGTTCTCATTATGTTGGCAGCACTAATTTGTCTA
The DNA here is from genome assembly GCA_956483635.1 of Panzeria rudis. Taxonomy (NCBI): domain Eukaryota; kingdom Metazoa; phylum Arthropoda; class Insecta; order Diptera; family Tachinidae; genus Panzeria; species Panzeria rudis. The sequence continues at coordinate 91,019,337 of OY101448.1, read as the reverse complement.
TTGTCGACCACAAAAATAAAAATTAACTGCGAGTATGATCGTGGAAAAGTAAATAAACGAGACTTAAACCGAAAAATATACATAATTCCAGGCATGTACATGAGCTTCACTCAATATTATAGAAATAGAAATGATTTGTTTTGACATGTGTATAACAATATAAGTTTAATCACTTAAAAACTCGATACATATATATTGCAACATTTGAATTTTGTAATTTTCCTTTTTATTTCACAATAAAAAGTATTTCTAAGCACTAATCTGCTTTACATATTTTGTTATTTTGTCAACACTGTTTTTGTTTTGTAGCCAACAAAAATAGCATGTGCAACAACCTGTAGTCGTGTAGCCATGAAAATAATAATTTTCGTATACACACATGTATTCTATTTTTGACATTTTGTAGTCGGTAGGCTGTTGTGGTGAATGTGTTTAATGTACAAGTGTTTGTTTATTGATATGAAAAAATAAAAATATGGTTTAGTATTAAAATGCGGTCTGTGCTAATATGTAATTTTGTCAGTCAAACAAAACTTATAAATTTTTACATTAAATATGTTTCGAATTGAAATTTTTTGACACTTTTTATTTATATAGAAAATGAGTGAGTAAAGCCCCTAGACATAGTCATGGGACGGTGATGAAAGGTTAAGAACATTTAGTCAAGGGATGGCTTATTAGCATCACTTCGGCAATAAGTCATCAAAGGAAAAGTCCAATGGATTTCTAGCGGGAGGGTTGCCGCTGTTAGCAGTGAATCACCTAACACGATTTGTCGTGTAGCCTGAGGTTTCGGAGTGAGTATATGGTGCGATTTTAAATTAATTGGTACGAAAATCAGTAGATAGGTATCCCTATTTTACTGACTTTCGGGTCTCCAATATGAATACATTTTGTTTTTTTCACCTACAACATCAAAAGGCTGGTATGAATTATTTTTTGTAGTGTAATCGTGGCAGTCAGACCGGTCAGCAAGAACCACACCCAAGAGGGCGAGCGCTAGCAGATGCGTACGCCAGCACAACAGCATGGCTGACGATCTGGTAGCACTTGTTTGCATCTGATCTGACAAGCAACGGTTATTCATACTACAGCTTTAAAAAAATATGTACATAAAGTACTTTTCGCTTATAGTCACAACCATTAGTTGCACGCAAATTGTGGACTATATCGCTAATGTGACTATAAGCCTAATTTTCATATATGCCATTCGGAGGCATATAACGAAATTCGCATACAAAAGTTAAAAACAAGGTATTTCATCCCTTGTACTAAAGACTAAAAGAAATATTTTCTTCTAGTGGAGAGTGGTGACAGGAATACTAAACGATTCAATGCTTTAATTTTAGCTTTTTAAATGGTTTGTGGCTTCAATAACCCAACAGTTTAGTAAATTTTTCGATTGTGACTATAACGCAAATTGTATGTACGAATTTCTGCCTGTGAACCGAAGATAGATGGCATATATCCCACATGTGCTTATATCGCTAATTGGACTATAACGTGAATATTTTCTATGAAATTTGGTAATGGAAGCGATAAATACAGATAAAATGGACTATATCGATAATGTGACTATAAACGAAAAGTACTGTATATGTATGTAAGTATACAGGTAACCTTTTAAAATAACGCAACTTTAAATATTAAATCAACACTGAAAAAGTAAATCTCTTACATGTAAACGTTTTAATATTCCATATTTAAAATTCAACATACACTTTTTACACCCTTGGCTAAAACATTTATTTTTTACTACAAAATAAAGCAAAAAATTAAAAATATTGTTAATAAAAAACACAATAAAAAAACCTCAACGCCCATGACATAACTCAAACAAAGGGGACGAAAAACTAACGTAAGCGACCTACAATAATAATTTTCATAATGAAAATATAAAACAATGAAAAAATAAAACAAAACGTATGTATGCTGAAAAAAACTATAACGTTGACCTACCTTAAACAAAACGTATAAAAAATTGACCTTGTCGGTTGCAACACTTACAAACTATGTATAAAAACAAAACACACTGCCTTTCTTCCACCTTAACAGCTCAAACACACGTTTCTGTTATTTAACTCATACGTACATACGTAAGTTAGTTAATACATCCCAGTAAACCAATACATTGGAAAATAATATCGCATTCGAATGTTGCGTACACATATCTCGGACAAAACTTTCGAGAACGGCTATCGAAGTTTTTTTTATTGAAAACAGTTCGATGCTGCGAACATTCACATTTTATGAAATTTGGCAATTGCGCTTATTATCGCCACATATTTCGATTCTGCGAAAATTCACTTTTTATGAAATTTGGCAATTGCGCTTATTATCGCGACATTATCGACAAAAACTCGCTTTAGCGAACATTAGATTTTTTAGATTCACGTGCATGTATCGAACAAATTTGTTTCGAAAATTCTTCCTTTTAGCGAACCTTCATTTATTTCGAATCTTAGGTTTAGTGGGATATGAAAGTATGTTAATATATGAATGTATATACATAGTTTCCCGGTTGGCCATGTCTTTTAGACATCTTGCAAGACCAATGCATGACAATGTTAAAGCCTCGACGACCTGTTGGTGACAGCTGAAACAGATCAGTGAGGACATTTTCCAACAAATGGCCGCTGAGGTCATACATGACAAAAAGAGCGACACTGTCATCCATCGTTTCATTAATGACCATGTAAATGAGAACATCCGCAGAAATGTCCCCATTATATTTTTTCGTTTATTTTTTTTTACACGTGTTCTACAATAAAGGCCGTGTCAGATAAAACTTTGTCGCTTTACGTGACGTTTCTAACTTTGATAGAAAAGTGTAAAGCAAAAGGAGTATGACACAATGAAAACTTTGACAACACTCGCGCACAGAGCACGAAGCCGGTCGGCTAATAGCCGGCTATTAGCCGCCGCCGGTGATTTTCACAATCACTTAGCCGCCGCCGATTATTGCGGCTAATATCGGCTAGCGGCTAAGCCGATTTTTTATAATAAAAAGTGGATATTTACTAACATGCGCATTTAAAAATATTTAATTCGGTTTTGGAACATATGAAAAAAATTTCTTATGAAAATTATTTTTATAAATAAGGCAGTAAATCGTCTAGAAAGGCAAGTTTATTTATAATTGGGCCGAGTATACCTGTTCTAAATATACCTTGTATGTAAGTAAGCAAGAAATACTCTGTTAGCCGACCGTTAGCCGATAAATTTAGGTAGCCGCCGCCGGCGAAAAATTTTCGGCTCTTAGCCGGCTAATAGCCGCCGCCGACTATATTTGTTCTTAGCCGTCGCCGATCACCATTTTACATCGGCTTCGCCCTCTGCTCGCGCATTGATCGTTTACCAAAAAAGTAGTTGATAATTTTGCTATTTATATATATATTTTTTATAATAATAAAAGTCAATTATGTTATTTTACGATTTATTATAAATAAATAAATGCCACATGCATATTTACCTCTTATTAAAACAGATTCAAACGCGCAATATGTTTCGTTTGGCAATATAATAAAAGAAAATTATTCCAGCTGATTGTCAAAGCAAGCAAAAAGATGAGAGTTGCCGAACTTTTCGCTTCACGCTGCGTTAAAAGTGCTTTATGTGACATGTTTCGTATAAGTATGTACATTTCATCTTAGATGTCAAAGCGAATCTGTAACGCAACGCGAAGCAAAAGTTTTATCTGACATGGCCTTAAGAATTTAAGGAATTTGTCGTTGAGAGAGTATTTAATACAAGAAGTTTTAATAGACATTGTAACAGAACATTTTATCAGCTTAATTTTTGCATGCAGGAATGTATCAGAATGATTCAAACTGGTGACAGCTTGAGCGACAATGTCCACAAGAAGTTCATTTACAAAATTATACAAAATTTTAAATTGAACGTTGCAAGAATAGCTTGCAGACAATATCTACCAACTAGTTGGCATGACCAGTTGAGTAGTTTTTCTTTTATCCGTTCTTTGAGTACGATTTCTCTTAGATTGTCCTAAAAGAAACTGCAATCAACAAATATCGTGTATGACAAATGTCGAAATGTCCTTAAGAGTCGTCGTTGCTGAAAATGTCCTCTTAGACGAGTTGGCCAACCGGGTTGTTAAGGCTTCTTTACAGAAAATCATATTTTGATGAAAAAACTGTTGTAAATACACTATTATATGTAAAAATTAAACTCGCGATCTGATTAAAAAAAAACATAAATTTTACTTCATACATACCTACACTGAAAATAATCCATGCAGTGCGAAAAAAATTAGGTAATATTTTTTTTCAATTTACAAAAACCTTTCTTTCTTCCACTGAAAATAATACATACAACATTTTACGAAAAAAACTTCCGTAGTTACTTTTTTCGTAGAATATACGAGACTTTCGTACATATCACAAAAATAAATTTAGTCAATATTTTTTGGAATTTACGAAAATCTTTCGTAAACATTTTTCGAGTGTTTTCTTGAATTCGGAACGATTTTCCGCCATCCCACGTCAAATTTGCTTTGTAAGCTTAGGCTGTGTGACATCGTCAGTGTTCTATTGAATACTAAATGGTTTTTCTGTTGCCCGTTGTTTCTTTTATAGTTCGTTTGTATACCTAACTTCCTATCTTGATCCCTTTGTATTCTGCTCCCTATTTCTCTCTCGCCCTCTCTCTCGCCTCTATATGCTTTTGTGTCTCTACCTGGTACCTGTTTCTCTTACTTTCGTCTTACTATTATGTTTGTGTTTATGTTTGTTTTAGTTTATAATCTGCTCTATTAGTTATTAGTTGCTTTATCCCTACGTATGTAGGTAATAATCCGCAATTGTACGTTTCTGGGTAATCCTTTTGTCTTGTTCATTATCCACTACGTTGCCTATACTATTGTTTTCTTTTGTGTAAAACTATTTTAACGGTTCAAATATTACGTCTGAAGCAGTGTTTATTTGTTCATTGATTATTCCTCCGTAAAATATATTTTGCTTGTATATCTCCATGATCTCGAATACGTTCAGTCGCCATCCTTTATGTTGTGAATGTAATAGTTTATCTGTTTTTCTAATATGTCCTGGTGCACATTTGTTGTCGAATATGTGGTTTGCGAAATTCGATTCTGGTGTTATTCCTGGTTCTCTCAGTTTCTTGATGTAGTCTCTCATGTGCTCGCGAAATCTTGTTTTTATCTTTCTTCCAGTTTGTCCGATATAACTGTGTTGGCATGTGCAAGTTAATTTGTACACTCCTTGTTTATCTAGGAAGTCTGTTGCGTTTGTTCTGTTTTGAAGTATTCTACTCAAGTTGTTTCGTCTTTGGAATGCTGTGTTAATATTGTGTTTTCTAAGAAAATTTCCAAGTTTGTATGTTGATTTTCCCATATACGTAAAGCTAGCCCAGGTTTTCCTTTCTTGTTCCCTGTTCCGTTTCTTACTTGCTTCGATATCCTTTCTAATCTTGTCAACTAGGTATTTTTTATATCCGTTGTTTTCCGCTATGTTATATAATATTCCTATCTCTTTCATATGGGCCTCACATTTTAGGGGTATTCGTTCAAGTCTCGTTATTAATTGCCTAATTGCTGCGTTCTTATGTTGTTGACGATGGTTTGATGAATTGTATATTATTGTATCTGTAGCAGTTGAAATATACAGAAAACCAAGAAAACCAAGAGAGAGAAATAGGGAGCAGAATACAAAGGGATCAAGGAAGGAAATTAGGTCATTGAAACGGATGCCATATCAGCGATGCCAGAATGAAGATTTTACCTTAATTTTGAAGATTTTTAAGTCAATATAAGATTTGAAGATCTTTTTTTCCAAAATGAAGATTTTTTCAGATTTAGTTGCTCAACACTTATTACTGTCACACGGCTTCCTTAAATTTATTAAATAAAAGTACCTATGTCAGCTAAACATTAGCTCAATAAAATAATAAAGTACTTTATAGAACTGGCATTTGCTAGTTTATAAAGTAACTTATTATCATGCCGGTTTTAGTACAAAAAAGATACCTAAAAAGTCTAATAAAACGTGTTCCAAATTTAATTGATGACACTGAGGTTCAAAATTTAGATGACGAATTCAGAGAGCTCCACCACATATTAATAAATATTTTCCAAATTTAGAAAAGGCTACTGCGGAAGACTTTTGGCACACAATCTCAAAATAATATGTATCCTTAATTCATCTGCAAACGTTGAACGGATATATTAAAAGTAAATTTAAATAAAACGAAATACAGAAAGAAATTAGACAAGACCACATTGGAGGGTATTTTATATACTCAAGGTTAACAAATACAATCCGAATAAGTAAATAAAATAAAAAATACGCGTTATTATGCACAAAACTATGAGTAATGGGGTAATCATTATAATTAGTAATCATGATTATATTTATATAAACATATAAACATTATTGAAGATTTTTTTTCTAGAATTAAGCTATTTTTTCCAAGAATGAAGATTTTTCTGTTTCATATCCAATTGATGATATGCGAAAAAATTTTATTATAAACAATGCATTTCGTAACATACAACGCCTTTTATGTTGTCAAATATTTATGTGAATATGTACATATATCATTAAAAGACACTTTGTAAGACAATGACCCAAAAATTTTGAACTGAAAACAGCAATACAAATTATGACGCAATTTTTCCTATTTTCGGTGTCATTTTTTTGTTTTTTAATTTGGGGCTATTTTTCCTATACATATTTTTGCCCATTTATCATTCTTTTGAAAAAGGACCACAATTACAATTGGCCCCCAAGACAGGAAAAATGGCTGCAACCTAAAATATCAAAAATGGTCCCAAAAAGGAAAAATGTCCCCAAATGAAAAAAATAAAAATGAAAAATAGCCACAAAATAGGAAAAATGGTGCCGAACTAAGATTTGGCCTGAATAGGAAAAATAGCCCTAAATATATAATCATTATATGCAGATTTTGTGCAATAATTCCATTTTTAAAGTTTCAAATTTGTATGAAAACTAACACAAATGCATTTCAAAACAAAATTTTTCCATACAAATTACAAAATGAAAAAGCGTTTGTATATACAAAATCTGGCCATTGCTTTACGATAAAAAAAAGAATTAAAAATAAATCTCATTCGCAAGCAAAAACAAAAGTTCTAAAATAACAAATTGTAGTTCATCACATTTCAAACGCTTGACTTTGTGTTTGCTGGAAAGACTCTCATTCTTCACTAATACTAATATGCAGCAATACATATTAGCGTATCATTGGTTTAGGTACCCAAACGAATTATAAAAGAAACAACGGACAACAGAAAAACGATTTAGTATTCAATAGAACACTGAAGATGGCACATAGCACATAGGGTGTCCCTGTCTTATATGGAGCACTTTCAGTATAGCTGGAAACCTGAAATTTGATGCGCAATTAACGAAAAAAATTTAAAACGGCCATTTTTAATGTGGAGGGGACTAGAGTGTCTCTTCTTTGTATGCGGCCTTTCCAGTATAGCTAGAAAGCTGAAAGCAGGTAGGTATTGTTGAGCAAATAACCAGAAAAATCTAAAAACGGTCACTTCTTATATGGGGGACTATGGCGCCCCTTATTTATACACGGAAAAAACTTAAATTTCATTTTCTGTAAAGGAATTCAATGAAATAGTAAATATTTTGTCTAGGAACGGACCTACAAACAAATTTGTAAATATAGGCAAAAATATCTCAACAATTTCATTGATAAAAAACGTATTTTTTCAGTGAACAAATTGTTTAAATCTATAAAACATTTTGTTTAAAAATATTTATAAAGTTTAAACAAAACAATTTACTAAATCAAACAAAAGAAATTACTGGATTTTATAAAAAATATCAAGCAATATTTTTGTCTGAATTTATAAAACAATTACTCTAAAATACTATGAAATATTAAACAAAATAGTTTACTTAATCAAACAAAAATATTTACTAGATTTTTTGTAATCTATCAAACAAAATTTTTGTCCGGGTCATTATCATCATCATCCAATTATGAAATTTCACTTTGTTAAATGTGTTCAAGTCTGAATTCACTCAAAAATCTTCAGTAAACAAACTTGGTACAATCGTATTCCTTTTGATATCATTGTTGTTGTTGTTATTTGTGTGTATGTCGTCATCGGGGTTGTTTATTATGACACAGTTTTTCTTGTTGTTTTTGGTGTTTGCGTCCTAAATAAGAGTCAGACAAACAATTCATTGATTATGTAAAGAACATTTACTGAAAATTAAATTTATTTTTAGAAAAAGTTTTGTTTGAAAAATTTTTGGTAATAATTTTTTCTGTATATGGGACACTTCCACTGTAGCTAGACAGCTGAAATTTATTATACATGTAGGTGTTGATAGGAAAGTACTAAGAAAAATGGGAAAACCGAACATTTTCACCTGGGGCTTATTGTATTGGTCACTTGTATCAAATAAAAGCTTAGAAAAAAGAACTGAGATCCGCACAAAAACATAAATGTGAAAATAAAGCCAAGTTCCTATCCAAAAATTTGCGCCCATAAAAAATACTGCGATCAAAATAAGGACAAAGCTCTTGATGGGTACAATACCATCTCATTTCTAGGCAACCTGTAAGCTTAGCAAAATTTTTCCCATAACTCTTTTCCATATTAAAAAGGCAAAAAATAAATATTTGCAAGCCAACAGGTTGCCTAGAAATGTGATGGTATTGCACCCATCAAGAACTAGGTCCTTATTTTGATATCAGTTCTTCTTACGGCCGCAAATTTTTAGATAGGAACTTGAAAATATCATAAGCGATTTTTATTTTGTTTCAAAAAGAAAAGAAATCAAAAATGCTTTGTTTCGAATAACGAAATCCAAATAGATAAATATAATTTTTTAATCACAAGTCTTTGTTTTTTGATATAAAAAACAAGCGAAGTAATTTCAAAAATAAAGATTCAGTTAAGACTCGGAACTCAGCCGAAGCTGATGTCTTTTAATTTTCGCTCGGTCGTAATAAAATTCACTATTAATTTTTTTGGAACTTATTTCATTTTGTGAGTGATTTAAGTGAAGTGCATGGGTTTCATAAAAATAACAAAATAAACATAGTATAATATATATCTGGGGGATTCACAAGGTAGTCATAAAGTTATATGTTCTGAAATAATAACACAAAAAAAGATGACTGCTGTGAGCAACCCCTCATAAATTAGTGTGCTATTTCAAATTTGTATCAGCTAATAAAAAAACAATTATAAATACTTGAAATCAGAATGCCAAGAACAAGTGCAAAAATGTAAATAATACATAGTCAGTTTCTTTTTAAATTATTCAACTTTTTAATAAAGTAAATAAAACCCAGCTGAATATCTTTTAAGCTCTTCATTTTTAATTAAAGTAAAAATAAATTTCAACGCACACAGAATACATAAACATAAACGAAACCAGCTGTTGCCGGTGACTGAGCCGACTAATTTTCCACGCGGCTGCCAGTGGAAAAACGTTAGTTGGCTGCCTGCCAGCTAAAGTATACAAACAAAATTTTCTCACTTGCATATTTTTAAATGTCTCGATTTTTTATTTTTACTTTTTACGCAGCTATAAAAATATAATCAAATGTGAAGTTATAAAACTGTGAACAATTTTAGGACATACTTTACTGCATATAACATACATTCATTTATATCAATGGCGGCGGATTGTAAATATTACCACCGGCTCGACGAAAGAGTTTCGTCCGTTCGGCTCAGATTTTTACTGCGTAGCTATGCCAAAATAATAAACACAGCACAAAAAGTCTTATTATTTTAGGACTTTTTTGTTTGAAGCACAACAACATTGTTTTTAAACTATCTTTAGATATTAGCACTTTATGACATTATGACATGATAAGACACCTTGTGAATACCCAAATTGTATTAAAAATGTCGTAACCAAAATGTAAAATAGACCATTTTAGTAATGTTTGTGGACTTTTCATAGCAAGCGATAAAAAATGTGGCTATGCGAGTGATTTTTTTGCAAGCCTATAAACAATATTTCTCGCAAGAGTTTATCACTGACGTAAACTATGCCCCTAAAAAAGTTTGCTTTAATTGCTATTCAACTCTTATGCAATGGAAAGAAGAAGGCTATGCCTTTTGATATACGAATGATGTGGTTAAACAACAGCCCGCATCAAGACGAAAATTGCTATGGATGTATCAACTACCATAAAACTTTGAATAGAAGGAAAGCAAAGAATAAAACTTATCTAGCAGTACCAAGTGTCCAATTACCATTACCGCACTCAGAATTCGTTCCAGTACTAACATACCGAAGTATTGATCTTCAAACAGATATCAGTACTACAACCGCCGCTGCTACATCCATGGATTTCTCCTCAGAATACGACCCTGGTGAAGGTACATCCTATGAAACATCAAAGGACCCAATCCTAGTGACACAAAACCAATTGGATGGAATTGTTGCAAATTTATGTTTGACTCAGAAAAAATCAGAACTACTGGCTTCATTTTTGAAAGGAAATAATTTGCTGACGAAAGGTACCAAAGTAACAGCATATCGAAAACGCCAAAAAGAGTTAGAAAAGTTCTTCAATGTGAATGATGCAAACAATATCGCTTATTGCAACGATATTGAAAAGTTAATGGAGACGATAGGGTTAACCTATAAAAAAGATGATTGGCGTTTATTCATCGATAGTTCACTAATCAGCTTAAAAGTTGTGCTTTTGCACAAGACAAATAGAATGCCTTCTGTTCCGATTGCGTATAGCACTGACACTAGTGAAAACTTCGATAATTTGAAACACATTCTAAAAGTAGTCAAATATAACGAACACCAGTGGCGCATTTGCTGCGACCTCAAAATAGCTTCATTAATTACAGGCTTAACAGCATCTGGGCGTCCAAAATATCCGTGTTTTTTGTGCGATTGGGATTCGCGATACGGAGAACGTATTAAAGGAAGAAACCAGTACAAACAGCATAAATGGAATAGTCGCATTGGACGGAAATAGCCTAAAGACAATAGGCTATACGAAAGTCTTGTTCCTGAAATGAAAATTTTGTTGCCGTTACTACACATTAAACTTGGCATTGCTAAACATTTTTTGAAATGTATCGCAAAAAGACCAGCAGTATTCAACCGCTTAAAAGACATTTTCCCAAGACTAAGTAACGCCAAAATTCAGGAAGGAGTTGTTAATGGTCCCGACATACGGAAACTAATGAGTCATCAAGATTTTGACCAAGTTCTGACAGACCGAGAATTAAATGCATGGCTCGAATTGAAAGCAGTCATTAAAGTACTTTTGGGTAAAGAACGCAAAGACAACTACAGGCAATCTGTTGTAAACATGTTGGCAGCTTTCGATGAAATTAGGATTAATATGTCGTACAAAATTTATCTCTTGCATCAACATCTTGATCAACTCGCTCAACAGTTGCCAACTGAATCTGATGAGCAAGGCGAACGTTATCTCCAAAATGCGCTTCCATTTTATATAAGGTAACTATAGAGTGTGCATATTTTGAAATCCTAGATTTTTCTAATATCTTTGTCAGAGTGCACAATTTAAACATGTTAACGATTGAAAAGTATTTTCTTATTAATATGATTATTTCGAACGTACTTTCTTTGTGAATCTAAATTGATTATTAGGCTATGTTCGTAACGTTATATTCAGAAAGAATTGGGCATGATTAATATTCCAAGGAACAAGGGAAAAATTAACATCAACTTAATTTTTCAACGTACACAGCAGAACAGAGTAGCGCCACTTTCGGAAGCCGCTACACTTCCATCGTCGGTGCTCACGTTCCTTGGAATATTAATCATGCCCAATTCTTTCTGAATATAACGTTACGAACATTAGCCTAATAATCTATTTCGATTCGCGAAAACTATTTTCGTTTCAGGTACAGAGGAAAGAAATCTCCACATGCAATACTCGCTGAAATTTGTTGGTGGCATAAAAACACCTTTGAAAAAGAGGAAAACGAGGAATTTCATCTTTGTCTTCCCAAAGATGAAATTCCAAAATATCTGTTGGACGAAATTATCGACATTTCTGGTGATGATGACCAAGATATTAGAGAGAGCAGTGATGTTCATCCACAGCTGCCTGCTAAACGGGAACTGGCCAAATCATTAATTTAATTTATTTAATTCTTTTACTTAACACTTTTCCTAACTAACATTTCAGAATTATATTTTTTCCATATTTTTATAATTTCTTTTTCAATGTTTCTTCAAAACCAACACTTAGCAAAATTGGTACATAAAAAATGAGAAGTAAATTAATATTAAGCTGGAAAACGCAAGTTTTGTATTATGATTGTTTTCTTTTCAAATGAAATTTATTGAACAAACTGAGAAGCATATTATAGATCAAACAGAAAGCAAAAAAGACTTAGTTTTGTGGAAAATATTTTCAAAAAGCATGACAAAAATAAATTTTCCAACATTTTGCTTCATAAGCACCACAAACGTTTTCTAAGTAAATTTTTTAAAAAATTTGAATTGTTGCATATAGCAATAATTTGGCTTTTAAAGATTTAATAAATTTCAATTAGTCGACGAGTTATAGCCAAAAAACCATATAAACAATATGCTGAAAATCGGCATCTGACTGCAAAGTTCGAAGGTCGATTAAAAAAATCGAACTAACATAAACAAACGCCACGATAAGGGTCTGCTAATTTAGCCTCTATTTTCGCCACTCACTCTCAGAATTGACTTAACTTTTGCTAACTTGAATTTGTTCCACAGTGTAATATAACAGGTATCCGCATAACTAATACAAATGTACATTTTGTGGTACGAAATCTCAAACATTAATAGAGAGGGTATGTGTGTGTTTGTAGAATTATCAGCTGGCGTTTCAGGACTACCTTGTGTATTATTCTACCATGGCTTCGGGTGTTACTTTTTCCCACGATTGTTTAATAAAATATAAATAATCGAGAACATTTATGGTTTTTTAAGGTTTTCGCAGTCATTAAATTCAATGGTAAAATTTTTTATGATCACAGTTCTATAGTTGACCTTGAAGTTTTGAATAACACCCTGGTCTAATGGTTGGCAAACTGAAGTGGTATTGGGAGGCAAAAAAAAAACAATGTTTATATTTTTTAAATTTATATCCTTAGGATGGGATGCTGCAATGTCCAAAAACAACAATATCTTCTGTTTTCTTTTGACATTTTTCTGTCAAACTGCTCTTTTATCAGCTATCTGTTTTGCTTTTGCTTTAATTGTTGGCCCAGATATTGGGATGCTGAGGGTTCTTGCGTGAACAAACCATTAAAAACACTTGTGGTCTACAAAAGAACCTTTTGGATTTAAAACCCTATTTTTCTGGCTTGTATTTATGGTTCCAGATTGCCATGATTGACGATTAAATTTTTTTTCTTTGAAATTTTTCCAGCTTGGGTTTTTCCAATTTTAAACCTTTAATAGAAAATAGTTTAGTTTTTAGCATCTTTATACTCTAATTGAAACTAAATCTAAATTACCTTTTTGCTAATTCGCACACAGATATTTTTTCTCTTTCCAAAATATATATTGATTCCATTTTTTCTCTTAATGATAACAATCTTCTTTGAGGAGGCATTTTAAATTTGTTTAAGTTTACTCAAGTACACTGGCTTATCACATTTAAAATTTTAGAAGGGAAATCACAAAAATGTTTACATTTTACCTTTCATACAACTCTGGCAATATGGTCTGTTCAAGGCGTATTAAATAGGTGGTATCGACTGAACAGCTCGTTGAATTAGCCTTATACAATAATGTCAAAAAATTTGTTTCTTTGTAGTAAGGGTTAGTTGAGACAACTTTTTGACCTTATAAATACAAATTGGTTATTTTATTATTTAATATGCATTACATATGTGTGTAGCTGACACAACAGATATTTCAATCACACTTGAAATCATATATTTTACATTTGTTCGAACATTTTACTACTGTTTTTTTAAATTCTACATGCTTTATTTTTTTCAAGTGTCCGCTTATTAGAATTTGTTGCCTAAAAAATTGATTTTCTCATGTCCGCGACCGACCATTGGAGCGTCCGTTTTAGGGAATGTATTTTGTTTTGGTTTATGAAATCGGTTCTGGAGATTTAAGAATTGTCCGTTTTAAAGAGATGTTCGCTTATAAGAGCTGTCCGCAATGGGAGCTTTCACTGTATTTGCTGGGTTTTGTATAATCCATTAAACACATTCACCACAGCAGGATACCGAATACAAAATATCAAAAATAGAATACATATGTGTATACGAAAATGATTATTTTCACGGCTACACGACTACAGGTTGTTTTCTATGCTTACTTTTGTCGCGTAGTCAAATTAAACTAATTTCTATTTTTGTTGGCTACAAAACAAAAACAGTGTTGACAATATAACAAAATATGTAAAGCAAATGAGTGCTTAGAAATACTTTTCATAATAAAATAAAAATGAAAATTACAAAATTTAAATGTTACAATCAGATATGTGATACAAATCGACTCGATTTCAAATTAAATCGAAAGTTGAAAACGAATGAAATAGTTTTAGGTGTGATGGAAATCGTATCGATTTCATTTTCCACTTTTGTTTCTGTTCCATGTATTTCTTTATATAAAAACTTTTTTGACATAAAATCATTATTATTTTTTTAGTATTTATACTTATTTTTAACAAAATTTGGAATTCCTATACGCAACCGCATAATCTTTAACAAGGTTACATGTCCTAATATGTCTTATAAAAGTTTATGATGAGTATGCAATAAGTAATCTGCAGATCTTTTAGCTTGTTGGTACATTGCTGGCATTAGTTCTTGTTTTACACTCTTTCTTTGCAAAAAAGTAACATGTTATTTAATTAGTCTTAAGCAGATTTTAAAACATGTAACTTCAAATGAATCCACGGAAACCACTTACATATATGGTAGATATTTATAGATGGGACTCTACCCAGTATTTACCCGATATATGGGTATATTCCTTTTTTGGGTATTTATTTCAAAAAAGTTAGCGATTTTTCGTGAACATGCGGCTTTGGCGGTTTCTAATAAATGTTAGGAGTTTTTGCCGATATTGCAACTTCACGCGAATTTCAGCCACGTTCGGGATAGAAGTGTCTTTTTGCAATTTTTTAACCTCTTTATAGTTCACACGATTAGACTTAGTTATCATGCCGGTTTTAGCGATTTTTAATTAAAATTATGGCTCGTTTAAAATTTAGAAATTTTTGGCGATACGCGTAAGTTTTCCAAAGTTGTTGGTTTTTTCAATATTTTGGGCTTTTAATCAATCGTAACATTGTAATCATTCATATATAAGCCATTTTTTTTTTGTGAATATTCGTTATTTCACGGTTTTTCCTAAAGCCAAAATGAGCTTCAAAGTTCCGTAACCCAAAAAGTTGCTGATATAAAAATGCGGATATAAAACTTAGAAAATTAGTAACGCGAAAACTCGCAAAAATATTGCGAAAGTCCAAAATCAACTGTTAGTGACTAAAAACCGATAATAATGTAAGAATTATAAAAGTTCGGGAAAAAATTGCTTCCACGCCGAAAATTCGCGAAAAATACATTTATGACATATAGACCAAAAATTTATTAAAAACCGCTAGTGTCGTAAATTCGCAAAATTTTGCCAGCATCGAAAAATAGCAATATCTAATATTGATTAAAAATCGCTAAAACTATAACAAATGTGAAAGCTTGCAAAAATCACTAGTTCCACAAAAGTGGCGAAAATCCCTGAAAGATTGCAAAATAGAAAAGAAGTCCTAAAATTGATTGAAAATCGTAAAAAGAATAAAAACTAGGAAAAAATAAAATTTTGCGCGAAAATAATTCGCGAATAAATCGGGAACGAGCTCTGAAATGTATTAGAAATTTCTAAAAATAGAAAAACTTACGGAAATTTTGCTAAAGTGCTAGTGAATATTTATTAAGACATCTAAAAATTATATATCAGCAAAAAATATGCTTAAATGTCAAAAAACACTCCAGTGACAAACTAATTTAACATTTTAACAAAAATTATTGCAAAAATATGTTTGAAATACATACATATCATACGAAACTTTTGAAATCGTCAAACATATTCTACTCGATTTGAAAACAGTAAAACAATAGAAATTTCGTTTTCTATCACATCTATTTTTTGTTTATTTTTTCATAGAATAAAATAGAAAATGAAATCGAATTCGATTTTAAGTAAAATCGATATGAAAACAATACTTCAACAGCCATCACAACTTTCTTCGTTTTTGTTTCGATTTTCATTCGAAATCGATTTCCATCACATACCTGAATATATATGTATTGAGTTTTTAAATAATTAAATTTATATTGTTATATACATGGCAAAATAAATAATTGTATTTCTATAATATTGAGTTAAGTTCATGTACATGTCTGGAATCATGTATGGTTTTCGACATAAGTCTCGTTTATGTACTTTTCCACGATCATACTCGAAGTTAATTTCTATTTTTGTGGGCTACAATGAACATTTTAGTATGATTTTTGGCACCCACTCTTGTTTCCGGACTTACGGGGTTCAAAACTTCAATGTTTTATTGATCATAGTTCCTACAATATAGAACAGATATAAACGATAAGGAGTTCTGAAATATCTTTCCACTGGTCTACAGCATTTTTAAATCCATTAACCCATTGCGAGCAAAATGAAATTTAAAATAATTTTTATATGACTTTTCACGCAAAAGCACCGTTATATTAAAAACAACGGTACTTAAGCATGTATTTAGTTTAGAACCTTCCAAGCTTTAATTTGATATGTAATTGGAAGCTGTCATCGATGTAATTCGTAAGTTATAGCACTATAAAAATGAGATTTTAAAAATAAGTTAACTCATAAAATCATTTTAAAGTACGATAACTTACGTATTTCACTGGTCACAGGTTTCAAAAATACACTAAATAAAATCATGGAAGGTTCTCTATAAAAGTGTATACATGGCTATATATCGTTGTATCGACTAGTTTTTAAGATAATGGTGATTCTGCGTGAAAAGTCAGATATCAAAATTTTAAAGTTGCATTTCACACGCAATGGGTTAATAGATTTCAGAAATTTATACACCAGTAGGAAGGCATTTTACAGAACTTTACCGTGATACCCATATCACTTTTTTTAAAAGAGAAGTAACACAATCAGGCAATTAATGCCTACCAGTTAATTAATGTGTTACCTTCTTTGGGAAAGGGGTAGTGTAGTGAGAACAGCTGGTGAAGTGGGAAAGAGACAGATAGCTTAATTCATTTACAGCCCTGCTATTGGGGTTTTATGTAGAACAGTGTTGCAAGCCCCTCTGGTGTCAAGTAGAGGAATTGAGCTGTTTAAGCTGTATTATTTTTATTTATTAGTTATTTTACTTCGCCGACGGTTTTGCTACAATGCCGACGAAGGAGAGAGCTGTGAAGTGCATCAGGATATGTTAGTACTAACCGCTGCCGGTACTGCCAAAAAGATAAGTGCTATGCCTTCATCACTTTAACAGTCCAACAACAACCAACACCATAACACACCAATGCACATGAGAAAAATGCATGATGTGTTTGGCTTGCCTGAAACTAGTCTTGAACTCAAGACCTCAGGGTTTGTAGTCAAACGCGCTAACTTCTCAGCCAACTTCTAGGAGTTATAACTAATAAAAAATTAAAGTTTTGAACACCGTAACTCCAGAGCCAAGAGAGATCTTCCAAAAAATCCTTTCAAATTTTCTGGGTAAAAAAGGCTGTCATAAATTCCAATATTTTTTTAAATATGGGTTCGCATTTATTAAAAACTAGATGTGCCCGCCCGCTTTGCGCGCTTAAAGACCGCTTTGTGACTATAAGGTGTCTGTAAAATATAATAATATAACGTTTTTTACATATTTTTAAACTTCCCGTTATACAAAATAAACAATTCTACCACCTTTAAAAAACAAAAACATCTTTCTAATTTCCAACAACATTTATGTATATTAATTAGTAAAATTAGGTATATTTTCATTTTTTTTTCTATTTTAACTTAGAAATAAGATATTGTATAGCGGTAAAAAGTACCCTATGTTTGAATCAGGACTCTAAAGTATCTCTGTACCAAATTTCATGAAAATAGCTTCAGTGGTTTTTGCGTCAAGCGTGTTCGGACAGACAGACAGACAGACAATAATTCCAAAATTTGGTTTTTTCTTCTCTACTTCGATTACTGTTTACGCCACAATAAAAATTTTCAAAAAATATTTCATGTACAGACACGTCATTTTTACAGTTTTATTATATGTATAGATAATATAAAAATAGCATTCTCCGGCATAATTGACTTTATTTTGTGATATAAAAACGAAGTAAAATCACACTAACCCAGGGCAAAAGTAGTTGTTACGTTTTTTTGTGTAAATATTTCCCAAGTGTGACCGTACCTTTAGTCAATATTCTATTTGATTTAACAAAGAGAACATAAAAAATTTAAGTATTAAAAGTGCAATAACAATAACGAGATATTAAACAAATAAATTCATTTGCTTTTACATTTTGCGACATCGAAGTATATTTTGAATAAGCGCTTTTTTATACACGTGAAATATTTCAAAGTGACACCACTGATATATGTATTTCTACAACAAAATGTCAGCTGGTAAGATGTCTCTGCCGCTTTCAAAATAATTAAGCAGCTGGCTACGCAGAGACAAACGAAGGTAGATTTGAAGTCGTGTATTCGGTAGCCTGCTGTGGAGAATGTGTTTAATGCATAATTTTCAAAGCGTACTATGTTTATTTTTGAAAATCATTTACATAATTGTGAATTCTCAAATAGTTTTTGAAAGTCTGTACATTAGATTAAAGATTTGTAACTTTTGAATTTCATCAAAATCGGCTAGGTTGTTTTGGAGAGGCAGAAATTGCCCCTACCCCTCCTCGTGCTCCTATTTTTTAGAACATGTATAGCCTATGTGCGTTTCTAGACTCAGATCTATCTATGCTTTGAATATCATCAAAATCAGATAGATAGCTTCAAGGAGGATGAAATTTCACCCTATCTCCCCTCGTGGTCCTATTTTTGGAAAAATGTACAGCCTGTATTTTTTTACGATTTCTTCTTAGTAACCGCTTTTACTTGCATTCTTTTTATTCTCATCTTCCTTATTGGCCATATTCTAGATCAGAGTAAGAGCGAGGTGTAATATTAGAGGTGAAACATTACTCTTTACCAGCGGTGCCAACTCCACCACTTTTGTGGTAGATCTACCTCTTTTGGGTATCTGACTCAGCTCTACTACTTTCCGAGAAAAATCTACCACTTTTAATTTTTCAATAGTAAAGCTAAAGTAAATTTTTAATCTAATCCAAGCAAGAAGTTCAACTGAAATATATTTTAAAAACAGCATGTAAACAACGGTGCGTTGATTACACTATTTAAAACTTCTTATATTTACAAATATTTCCTTTACTGGGCCAGTTTGTGAGAAAATTGCTCGTTCTTCCACATACATAGTGCGAATGTTGAGTTAATTTGTTAAAAAGTGTTTGTAGAAACAATCTTTACTGATAACCTGCTAACGACACTAAACGATGTATGTATCAGTACTAGCGCTGGGTAACATACACCGACAGAGGAGAAATTATTTAATAACAATATTTATTCCTTTAAATATGTGAATAATAAAAATTTATGCTACGTATCTACATATGTCTGTGTTTTTTCTGCATATTAATATTTATCTCCACAAAATATTTAAAATTAATTAAACAACGATGGTATAATAGAATTTTTTTAGTTATTTTTTAATCGACTTCAAAAACGAAGGAGGTTATCAATTCGTGTGTATTTTTTTAATGTATGCAAATGCAAAGCGGTGTCATTTGTGAACCGATTTAATATATATTTTTTTAAATCAGTGGGGAAATTCGCTTGCCACCAAGCATATTTCTGTCACTTCTCAACCGATTTTCAAAATTCTTGTTTTGTCTGAAAGATTTCGGTTGCATTTTGGCCTCAAATGTTTTTTTAATCGGAAATTTGCTACCCTCACATATAACGCTGTCATTTGTGAACTAAATTTCAAAATTGTTTCTTTTGTTTGAAAGGGTTTGCCTGCAGTCTGGCCCCATAATTCTTTTTCGAAAATCGGTGGGGAAATTCGCTCCCCACATCCCTTCGCATAACTCTGTCATTTGCCAACCGATTTTCAAAACGTATTTTTTGTTTAAAAGAGTTTCCTGCAGTTTGGTCCCATTAATTTTGTTCGAAAATATGTGGGACATTTCCCCCTTCCCATGAAATATTAATTATCTCATAACTCCACCATTTATGAATCGGTTTTCAAAATTCTTTTTTTGTTTGAAAGGATTTGCTTGAAGTTTGGTTCCATAGAAGTAAAAAGCGGTTGCCCAATATATTAATTATTGTATCACTCCGCTATTTCTTGACATATTTCAGAATATTTTATTTGAAGGGGAATGAAAGCTTTGGTATTATGAAAAATTGCGGCCACCCCATTTGTAGACAAACACACTATTTGAACTAACGCAAAATTGCGTCCGTTTTTGGAATATGTTCAATAAGATCTTTGGACTGAAGTCGGGATCCGTAATTAAGATTTGTCATAAGCTTCCTTATAAAATATTTCTTATGTGAACGAAAAATTAATTAAGGGTAAAAAATTATTTTTAAAAGTGTTTAAAAAGCTAAAAGTGGTAGATCTACCTCTTTTCAAAGTAAGATTTGTTGGAAACTACTTTTTTTCACATCGAATCTACCTCTAAGACAGTTTTTGGGTTGGCATCACTGCTCTCTGCATATATGTATGTATTTAATATCCTTTCACAAAAAAATATGATAACTGAATGATAAGTAAATTTTGAACAAAATCATTAATTGTCTTTTTAAGCAGTACACGGCATGTGCACTTTGTACAATAAAATAAAGAAAAAAGGAAAGCAATTTTATCTAGTTATTTTTGGTTTAAATGTGCTAAAGTACTTAAAAATTTTTCAAGGACAGAAAACTGCGGTATAACATCGTGTTTTTCAAAGGAAATAGGGTAATTAATTCTTAAAAATTTTCAAATATTTCCACTGACCACCCATTATTTCGAAAAACCCATTTTTCATATTTATCCTTTATTTTTCAGTTTAAATAAAAAGCATTGAGCATTTTTAAATGCGATGAGCATGCTTCGATACAAAGAAATACAAACATTGTTTATTCGTACGTGTGTAAAACCAATAAAAGTCAATTTATTACTTTTTTCTTCACACAATTTATACAATAAATGTGTGTGTAAGAACAAAAAAGAGAAAATATTTATTGATTTTATTTAAGCCAATTGCAAACTCTTCATCGCAGAAAATGTTCAAGCTACTTTTTATATATGCTAAAATATTAATATTTGTTCTTTAACACCGCAAACTTTGGTAAGGTTTTTTATATGTAGCAGTAGATTTTGACATGAATATTAAATGTTTTTACATGGAGATTTAAGCTTTATTTTCTAAAAAAAATTTATATTCATGTATTTAAAGTTAATATTTGCTAGTTGGTATTTTCATGTGGATTTCTTTAAAAGAGTTGTGTATTTTATTATACGCCATTCTGGATTGCACCTTTGAAAGTCCCTCTTAAGATCCTTAACATTTTTTAGCACTTAATCTCACAAAGAAAAATTTTTATCACTCAAGCTCACGTATTCTCATGCATGAAAATTTAATAAAACTGCTTTTTAGACCTTTTTAATTTGTTTAATCATGTTTTATGGGTCGATTAATGATGGCAACCGAACTTCAGTTGGGTTGCCAGTTGCCGAAAACGGCATTACGTATGGCAACTGAGAACTATTAATTTCAGTTGCTATTTAGTGATTTTCTGGCAACCACAAATTTCCAGTTACCAGCTGGCAACGCAGCTGAAGTTTAGTTGCTATCAATAATCGACCCATTAATCAATTTTTTAGACAGGATTTTATAAAAATATTATATTTTCGAATTCCTCGCTATACATACAGTATATTTGTGATTTTAGTACGCAAATACATTAAATTCGGAAGATAATTGATTGTCCTAGAGAACTGTTGTGGTGTTATGTCTACCACCTGATATCTTTTTGCTACGTCGAAATGAAAAAAGACTGCTTTTATAAGTTCACCTTATGTTCACTTCGATTATTGCGTACACTAATACACTATTACACTAATTCACCAAAATTCTATAGTATTTCAAAAAACTACTCGCTTTCTATATTATTTACCATATATTAAATTTTAGAATTTAAACATTAAGTTATGAGTAATTGAGTTATGAATTTTTAGTCGAACTGTATGGTTTGTAGCCAAAGTTATTTAATTAGTTTGGCTTAAGTTCATTTTTAATTTAATCTTTCGATCAAATTATTTTTATTTAAGAAAGAAATTCTAAAGCATGTAAATATTGAACATTCAAAGAAAAATTTGGCTGTACGGAAGGTTGAACTGACAGCTGTTTCGTGACCACCAAGTCTACTCATCAGAGTCCTTTACCAGCACTACCACTGACTGTGGCGACAACACTGTAGCGAAAATCTTACTAATATTAGTAAGCTCAATTAGCAAACTGTCACCATCTTGTGGTGAGTCGCACATTGAACTTTTTCTTAATGTTCGGAACTTCACTAACTGTCTTCTCTTAGCATGTTCAACTATTTTAAGCTTTTTCCATTAATTTTGCATTAATTAATGAAAATATTAATTAATGAAAATATGAATCTAGAATCATTTTTAATGCAATTGAGCTCAAAAAATTTTGATTCGCTAAACATTTCTTTACATTTTTTCCATTTGGCACTAAAAAAAATTGTCCCAAATAGTATCAAAAATGCAATACTGTTGAATGAAAAAAACCGTTGAAAACTTTGATAAATTTCAACACACAAATGTCAACAAAATTAAACAAATATTTTAAAATTACAGCAAGAAGAAACATAAAATTTGTTATATGGCAAATAAAAAAATTTAATAATATAAAATAGTGTTTGTGTGTTATCCATCCCCATATTAAAGTGAATATACGTCAGCAATGCTGAAACTGGTTTAACGTTTTAAGCGAATTTCAAAAATTATACCACTTACGTTGCCATTTTTGTCAATTATTTTGACAATATTTTATGAGTTCATAGAATGTTATGTCAAACTCAATTTCAGTGCAAAATCGCAGACGTATTTTCGACTGCGAAAAATTTATTTATTAAAACAAAAAATCCATTATCGATTGGAATCGAAATCGATTCACCCACCCACGATTCCCTATTTTATGCTATTTGTTTTGGCAACAAAGAGTTGAATAATTTATGGTACTATATCTGGTGGTTGAGCTTTATAAAACAAAGTAATATTTTCATTCAATTTTGAAACTTATGGGACGGTAAAAAACTGATTAATGGCGGTGACATATATTAAAGTTAGGAAATACTATTTCCATTAACTTCTTTATTTATAAAGAATAAAAAGTCTCGTTTTCGGTATTCTGGCTAAACCGAATATCAGCAGAAACCATAATTTTGCCCTAACCCGAAATCGAATATACGGGCGGGTTCTACTGTTTATCGATATAAGCCACTTCTAACCTGTAGCGCGATTCTGTAACTTTTATTACGATAATCGTATCGTTAAAATAAATATAACGAAATGTTATCGAATTTCTTATTCAGTAACATTTATAACGATATTTGCTGTCGGTTAGCAAACGACAATAATTTTTTCTATTGTTAATGTATAGACAAGAGTCAGCTGTGCAACCGTAGCACGTAATTTATGCCAAGAACTGAAGTTACCCTGCGGAAAATTTGGTGACAAATGATCCAAAAGTACTGGTCCTATGACTTGAGAAAATGAGACTGGTACCAAAAATAAAGAGTAGTGAATGGTGAAAAAAGACATTGGTGTAAATGGTCACATATTAACCATCAGTCAATTTAGTTGGTACTCCGGCTAGTATTGTAGTGATCGTCACTGAACAAATTCGATGCACCTGGATATAAGGCCTATCACATAGTATCTATATAATATTAATTGTCTCCCTTCAATAAGACTGCCATGCTACTCTAGAACCTGTTCTGTAACTATATTCAGATATTATCTCTAGCTTAACTGGTATTTATAACATTGCCCCTGTGGTCGAGTGGGTAGTGTACTAGCCTGTCATACCGGAGGTTGTAGGTTCGAATCCTATCAAAGACACCGCTTAAGAATAAAATACAATTTCTACTTGGATTTGTAACAATAAAAAAATAAGTTAATCGATAATTACAGCTGAATTTTGGAATAATCTTAATATATAATCTTATTATTCTACACCGATTAACACTCCATAAGATAGTTCAGAGACAAGTTACAAGGTGCATACAAAGTATCAATTAACCCCATCCTAGGCCATCCCCATGTAAAAGTGGCTGGTCCGCTTCATAGGAAGTGTTAGAACTCGGACTGGTACCTATCACCTGGGGATCGCTCACGTGACTTGTTTTGTGTCAGTTCCATTTACCGTAGGGTATTGTTCTACAACAATATAGGAACATATAAACACTTTTATGTATAAATAACAATATTTCTATTATTTAAACATTTATTTTAACATGCATATATTTCTCAAAATTAAAAAAATTAATGGAAAAAATTGTGTACACTGTTTGACATGGACAAATTCATTTGTTTTTTTCTAGTCCTCTTTTCGCTTTTCTTAACAGAGTTTATAAATGATATCGAATAAAATTACGCAATCACACTATCGTTACTGCAAGCGACTAAATATATCGACAAAAGTTACAGTTACTGTTTATGGCGTATATGTATATAAATGTATTATTAACTATCAATCTTGCAAAAGTGCGATGCAGAAGTTGGGGAAAAAATTTTTTTAATATATTTTACGCATGGGAAATAAAACTATCAAGGCGAATTCAGTACTAGGTAGCCTTATCATCACAGATGATCATCAGCTGATTACACCCCATCAGTTAAACTCTATATAAAAAAAGAGAAAAACTTTAACCCGAACTGTCAACGACAAATAAAAATAGTCATAGACCTATTTTGTATGTGTGTTGTTTTAATGATAAGGCCACTTGATATTAATTCGCTTTGAAACATATATTATACATATATTTCGAAAAATATAAAAATATGTGGTTTGGTGACACCACCTGAGATTCGGAAAATTTCACTCTAATTGAATTAGTTCGAAAGTCGTGAC
Organism: Panzeria rudis; assembly: GCA_956483635.1. Taxonomy (NCBI): domain Eukaryota; kingdom Metazoa; phylum Arthropoda; class Insecta; order Diptera; family Tachinidae; genus Panzeria; species Panzeria rudis. The sequence continues at coordinate 90,994,130 of OY101448.1, read as the reverse complement.
AGACACGAATACGATGAAAAAGTTAGATTATGATTAATTTAAAAAAATTACAACACTAAACATAATTGTGATATTCGAAATCTTTAATGTTGCACATAACCTATAAAATCGTTGTTTTTCGACGTTACATAAGCTCTTAAAAAAGTTAGCACCAGCTTTTAGCATATAACTTCCAGAAGTTATTAGATTGGAGTATTGGGCAGTGATGCCAGGGGAAGAATAAAAAAAGTACAGGTTTCTTTTCAAAAAGTTACGTTTTTTGTCAAAAGTTACATTTTGAAATACATATATCTTTATGTTATTTATATATAAAAAAAATATATTTATTCCATATTTCAGTGATAATAACAAGACAAAAAATTCATTTAATGAAAAAGCAACAAAATGGGTTCCATAATCGAAAATAGTTTTGAGGAAAGAAAGAAAAATCGTATGAACGGTAAGGGATATGAAAGTTTTTCAAAAGGCAAAATCGTTACAGAAAGCCAAGAGAAATGAAACCTGGGTGCACGTCAATATGTTGTGAAAGGGCTTCGAATAGACATTGTTCTATTTTCTTTTTCGAAAATTTACGCCAGGAAATATTTGAACGTTTTTGGCAGATGGCAAAGGACCAGAAAAAAATTTATGTAACCAGCAGTATTGAAGTTTTCGCTAAAAACAAAACTTGTGTAGAAAATTCCCGACGCACAAACTCAAAAGCATTTTTTTATGTAATAACACAATGCGCTATCAAGTATGCCGTAAGGTGTTTTTGTCAACCCTCGGAATTTCGGATACTATGGCAAAAGATTGGATTAATTCCTGTGAACTTCATAACACTCATTTGGGTCCCGCAAATAACACAATCTTGCAAGCTGAAAACCAAAAGAATACAAAAAAGGCAAGGAATATGAGGTTCGTTTAAATTATTTAAATAATTGGTTGGAAGGCGTCCCGAAATTAGAAGCGCATTATCGCCGTCAGTACACACAAACAATATACATATTTTCAAACTGATTTTAAATTTTATGCAAATGTGTATGAAGCTTATTCCTAAGATTGTGAATCGCAAAAAGAAATTAGTATTTCACCCGTATCTTTTCCTAATTTCATGGAATTCTTGAAGAAAAAGAAATCACTCAATTTTTAAACCTAGAAATGATATGTGTGACACCTGTGTATCGTTTGAGTCAAAAAATATATCTCAAAAACAATACGACTTTCACAGAATGCAAATAGAGGACATGAGAGTGGAAAAAAATAATGATATTGAAAATGCTAAGGAGGACTTATTATAGTTATTCATGGTAGAATAATATAACAGGTAGCCGCATAACTAATACAAATGTACATTTGGGGTATGAAATGTCAAACATTAATAGAGAGGTTATGTTTGTGTTTGTAGAACATAAGCAGCAAATATACGTGTGGTATTGTGTGTGCAACGTAGGTATTTCACATATATACAAGATTTTACAGTTCGTACCATGAAAAAAGCAAATAAAAAAATTATCAGCTGATGTTCCAGGGCTACCTTGTATATTATTCTACCATGATAGTTATTATGCATGGATGTGCAAGCCGTTAAACTAATACCGCAGTTAAAAGCGAATGCATCGTATTATAAAATGAAACTTCAGGTCCACAACTTCACAATTTATAATGCTATAACTCATAAATCTGAAAACTACGTGTGGGATGAAACTGACAGAAATCTAGTCGCTTCCACCTTCACTACAATAATAGTAAAACATTTAAAACAAAAGAAATGCTCAGTGCGCCGAATGTACATAATTTGTAATATATTCAGATGAGTGCTTCTATAAAAACAAAAATGTTGTATTGTCCAATGCCTTATTTTCGTTTTGTGTAGAAAATAATCTTACCATTGAGCATAATGGAATGCGATTCTACCCACTCATTAATACAAAGCAATATTAATAATACAAATATCAATTTGCCCTCTGAGTTAATTGAGCTAATGAAAGATGCACGAAAGAATCCATATCCACTTACTGTTCATTACTTACATTATGATTATTTCCAGGATTATGAAAATCTTCCAATGCAATATACTTCTATCCGTCCAAGTAATTTATTTTATTTTATATTCTTCTAAAATTAATTTGATCTAAAATTATTAAATTATTTTTCAGGAAAAAATATTGGAGACCCTAAAGTAAACATGATTCGTGTTTTAACATATGATCCAACAGGATGTATACATTGCAAAACCAATATTAAAGACGATTATCAGCTTTTACCACAAAAATCTGTTCGACATTTTGAAATTCGCCAGTCTTAATTATTACACCCCCAAAGGTTAAAAATCTCCAAAAAGAAATGACAACATCTACAAGACTTAAAAACTTTGCTTCCAGCAGGCTGTCATTACTTTTATGACAACATACCTTTTGAGTAATCTTTTGTAGTATTTTTCATTTATTATTCAATAAAATAATATTTTTTTTTCATTTAGTAAAATAACTTTTTATTTAATCATAAACATTACAATAAATAAAAATGAATTTCTATATATAAACACTTATAATGTTTTTAAAAATCTTTATCCATAGAACTTAAATTTCGACAGTTTTTGTATCTACACTCTAAAACATTACTTCCAATTTACGATCATATATTGTCTAAAATTGTGTTGCAAATTTCTGCTTGTCAAAAATTACTTCGATTTTGTAGTTATTTTATTAAAGAAAAAACCTTTCAAATTAAACATATTTAGTCCAAGTGGAAACAATTTAACATAAAGTATAATACGGCTATGGCTGAATGGCAAAGCTGTGAAAGATTGCAGTCAATTTGAATGCAATCACATGATTTCATGTTAATGATTGCTACTTTTTGATTGCAATCAAAATCGTAAAATTGATTTCATGATTTCAATTTGAAATCATGAAATCATTTTAATAAAAATGATTGCAATCAATTTTTTTTAAATCAATTTCTATATTAATTGATTGCAATCCCTGATTAAAAGAATGATTTCAAAATGATTGCAATCACAAAAGATTGCAATCTTGACATGATTTCACTTTGAAATCCGAAATCATTTTGAAATCAAAGATTGAAATCAATTTGATTGAAATCATTTTGATTGCAATCAAAATTTATTGCAATTTTTTACAGCTCTGCTGAATGGTAGATACGTCAGACTATCAGTCAGGAGGTCGCGGCTCAAACCTGCTGTAGCATTGCTGATGTGTTTCCATCAAATGGAAATCAGTTAAACCAGACTGTTAGCCGCGCTGGCATGATGGCGTATGCTCCGGCTGGGCTCGCCGTCTTGGGGTGGTTCTTGCTAACCAATCTGAAATTACTACCAGCTACAAATAAAAAAATTTATACATGCCAGCCTTTGATGACATAAAACCAAAAAAAAAACTGTTCGAAAAAGAAAAGGAACCCAAAAGCGAGGAGGAGGATAAACAATAGTCTTTTAAATAGGTAGTCTACGTAATGATGAACCACCACATACTTATTTCGAAGTCTTAGGTCACACAACAAAAGGGTTAGTTACCTGATGTTAAGCTAACGTCGGCTGCCCTCCCACTAAAAATCCATAGGATTTTACCATGATGACTTTGAGCCGGCATCTACAGATGTTTGAAAGTCATCCCTAAATTCCTTCACCTTACCTTCTCAATACCTTCCCATAGGTTCTTCGAATAAATCTACTCGCTCATTTTCTTCAATGAAAAGCACTTCAACATATTCATTTTGAATTTATATACAAAATTTTATTTTTGATTAAAGTTATTGAAACTAATGCTGAACCTGGCTCTAAGCCACATAGGCTAATATTAAAGGAAGATTTAACCTTATAAAAATAAACTTATTACTACTTTTATTTGAAAACGAAATTTAGTTTTCAAGTAAGTATTTCGCTTACTAAATTGTTTTTAATAATAACACAGTACAACAGCCAATCTGGGGGATGAGAAATTCCAAGTCAGGGTGATCGTACTAGGTCAGTATAGTAAAACCCTCAAAGGGCTTGGCGTTCGTATGTGTCAGTTTTTTTATGACCCTTTACATTTTTTCCTTATCTTTATGTTTTTTCGCTTAGTTGTAACATTTTGGCAAAAACGTAGTTTACCATAACTCGAGAACCACTTGTACGATTTTGCTAAAACAAACTCAAAAAAATTAAGAATTACAATTTCTCTAATCTGTTTCTATACCGTTTTCCTATATGTGCAACACTTTCGAAGTTAAAAATGAATGTATGAAGGGAAAGAAGTATTTTTTGCCTAAAAATTTAAATATATATTTTTTTAATGGAAAAAAGTGCCCAAACTAATTACTTTCGCGTAAAGTCACATAACTCATGAGCAAAAAAAGGGATAGATCATGAAAATCGATGCACGCGTTTCTCATTTATTCACAATTAGGTAAATGTATGAATTTCAAAAATTTGCTCCAGATATCCAAAATGGAAAAAAGTGCCAAAACTAATTACTTTCGCGTAAAGTCACATAACTCATGAGCAAAAAAAGGGATAGATCATGAAAATCGATGCACGCGTTTCTCATTTATTCACAATTAGGTAAATGTATGAATTTCAAAAATTTGCTCCAGATATGCACAACATTATTGACACTCACAAGCCGAACTCTCTCATATTTTTCTACTGTACTAAAAGAGAAATATTGATGGTGCAACACTGGTTCTGTAATGTTCACATAAAACATGCATTGTCATTATACATTTTCTCTTTCTCACACTGGTTCTGTGATTTTTGTCATTCAACAAGTGCCGACGAAAGCGAACAGTAAAAGTGATTTTTCTTCAGTTTTTTAAAAGTGAACAAAAGAGAACAGAATATGGAACTGTGCAAGCCAGATATAAATAGCTTTTGCTACTGCTGTGGTCAATATGTCTCAACACATAAAAAAAGTGGAAATATCAGTACTGATTTTGTTCAAACATACGAGATGTACTTCAACCAAAATGTTATAGTGAACGAAAATTGGGTACCAAATATAGTGTGTAAAAGCTGCTACAACCGTCTAATGGATTGGAAAAATAGAAGACGTGAAAGTATGCCATTCTGTATCCCAATGACTTGGACTAATCCTGGCGAAGGTCACAATCCATTGAATTGCTATGCATGTGCGAATAAACGAGCCGCAAAAAGGATAAGAAAATCGTATAATTACGTTGGTGTTGCAAGTGCCGCAACACCATTGCCTCATTCGGACCACATTCCTGTGCCAAAAGCTTCTAGCCTAGATATTTTCTCTTCTACGACTGCTCCGACATATCATGCACGTGATGATCCCCCATATGAGCCATCAGTATCCAATGTGCCAATTTTAATAAATCAAAATAAGTTTGATTCAATTGTTGCCAAGTTGGAATTAACACAGCATAAATCGGAAGAGCTGGCTTCCATTTTGAAATCAAACAATTTGTTGGCACCCGGTGTGAAAGTCACAGCTTATCGAAGTCGTCAGGCAACACTCCAAAGTTTATTCCTTGTGAATGATGAAAAAACTTCTGCATATTGCCCGGATGTAGGAAAATTGATGGACGCAATGGAAATAAAATATGAAGCAGATGACTGGAGATTATTTATTGACAGTTCAAAACTCAGCTTGAAGGCGGTTTTACTGCATAAGACCAATAAAAAACCTTCAGTTCCAATCGCCTATAGTACAGAAACGAAAGAAACATATGATGCAATGGAAAATATTTTAAAAATGGTTAACTACGCCAAACATATGTGGCGCATATGCTGCGATTTAAAAGTTGTAGCAATGCTTTGCGGTCTTCAAAGCGGCTATATAAAATATATGTGCTTTTTGTGCGATTGGGACACACGATTTTCCGGTGACCAATATGCATGCCACGGATGGAAACTCAGAGAGCACAGCAGGTTACAAACGGCCAATATTATTCGTGAGCCTCTAGTGCCGAAGGAGAAGATATTGCTGCCTCCACTGCATATTAAACTACGAATTGTTAAGAATTTTATCAAAACTGTCGCCAAAAGAGATGAAGTTTTCTTGTGTTTGAAATTAATTTACGCGAGACTCAGCGAAAGTAAAATTAAAGAAGGTAAGTTATAATATCACATTCATTTCCCATGATTTTCCATCTTAACAAATTAATTTTTTCCAATCAGGTGTACTAAATGGTCCAGATATACGAAAGCTGATTAAAAGTGACGCATTCAACAATATTTTGATTGACGCTGAATTGAATGCATGGCAGGCAATCAAAGAAGTAATAGAAGGCTTGTTGGGAAAGCATCGTTCTAACAACTACGATGTCTCTGTCGCAAGGATCTTAAGAGCATTCTCGGAAATTGGTGTCCACATGTCCTTGAAAATCCATTATTTACATAATCATCTGGACTACTTCAGCAAACAATTGGCTACCGAATCTGATGAACAAGGTGAACGCTTTCATCAAGTTGCTATGCCATTTGAAATGAGGTAATACTGATTTTTTATTTTTTCTAACTCATTTTAATAAAACAAAAACTTACAGATATAGAGGCAAAAAGTCGCCGAGTGCAATAATTGCGGAAATTTGCTGGTGGAGTTAGCTTGTGTGGCAAGACAAGGATGATCTTGAGATAAAGAATTTTCAGGAGATGCAGAAGGGCCAACAGTGGAGTCACACATTGACATTATGTGTGGTTCAGAAACTGATGATAGCGATGAATGCGATGCCACTTGTCCCGAACAACCACCATCGAAAAAGTCTAGGCAATATTTATTAAAATAAATAAAAATAAATAAATAAAATAAAAATAAAAAATTATAAAAATGTTTACTTAATTTTTTTAGTAGTTTATGGCCAGAAGTCTGGAGTTATTGGGGAAAATTTATAAAAAAAGGCGATAAATGACACTTTTTTGAATAAAAACAAATATCAATATTCTTGTCAAAATGGGATACCTTCACTTAATTGTAAATAAAAGCAGAACGCGTTAATCGATTTCTATGATCTATGTCGCATTTTGTTTATAGGTTATGTGACTTTACACGAAATTAATAACACTTGATCCTTTTTTCCGTTTTGGATTTTTTATGAATTTAAAAAAAAAATAATTTTTAGGCAAAAAAATATATTTTTTTCTCCACAAATTTATTTTTACCGGCAAAACTGTTGATTATAAAGAAAAACGTTATATAAACGGATTAAAGAAATTGTAATTCTAAATTTTTTTGAGTTTGTTTTAGCAAAATCGGACAAGTGGTTCTCGATTTATGTTAAACTACGTTTTTGCCAAAATGTTACGACTAAGCGAAAAAACATCAAGATAAGGAAAAAATTTAAAAGGTCATAAAAAAACTGACACATACGAACGCCAAACCCTCTGAGGGTTTTACTTTACTGACCTAGTACCATCACCCTGACTTGGAATTTCTCACCCCCCAGACAATAATCCCAAAAATGTTCCATAGTGTAATTATACATAAGCGATTTTACCTCTCGGTTTAGTTGAATAATAAGTAATTATAAGCCAGCTCGCGATACATGATCTTTTCGGAATTATTTGCGATCGTTATGGAAACGTTTGTGAAAAAAACTTCCTTTCTTTTTCTTTCTAATTTCAAGGTAAACCCCTACTTCAAATTCAGGCAATTAACCGTCAGAACAATTTTAGCGCTACCTAGGTTTACTTAGCGGTCGTTTCGGCAGACCAATCGAAAGGATTTATCAAGACTAACCCGCCCTAAATAATAAAAAAGGAAAGGATTCACAAGGGCAATTATTTATTCAATCGCGGATATATGTCTACACCTATAATTCACGTAACGGTCAATAAATCTCAAAGAAATATCGAATATGTACAAAAATTAATTTTTCTAATAATCAAGAAATATTAAATATTTACAAAAATATATATATAAATGCAAATATAAATCTAAATAAGAGCAAAGAATTTAAATATAATCGAGTCCGTGGTCGTTTGTCAGTTTACGTTACTGGTCAACTGGCACGATACCTGTTTGGCCTTATAATGGAAGTATGGTTGAACGGCACGGCGATCTCTTGATGGCGTCAACGGATGAGGTAACTGGTGGGCTGACTCCCTTGGCTGATTCTTAGGCTTGTTGGATTCTTCTACTTGCGGCACTTTCGGCAGTTATTTTCTTTCGGAATAATGACTGGAACTTCAGATTTCTTGCGGGATCAGACAAATATAAGCTTTTGTTGTAGGCGTTTATTTCGTTGGATACGGGTTTCAACCAGTTGTAGGTGTTAAACTTGTATATTTCTTTAGGTTGATGATCGTATTGCGTTGTCTTAAGGTTTTGTTTGAACCCTTAGTTAGGTTATGTGCACGAACATTTAGGTATTTTTAGCAATTTTATTAGCTTTAAATATTTTATTGACTCGTTTTAAGTTTTAACAAATGATTCTACTATTTTTAGCATTTTGTTTACCCGTTTTAAGTTTTTGTTAATGATTTTACAATTTTTAGCATTTTGTTAACTCGTTTTAAGTTTTTGTTAACACTTTTATACTGTTCACGTGTTTTGTGTAATTTGTTGCATGCTGTTATTAACTAGTATTAAGTTTTAACTTCACATTTTATTAGTTTTAAGTATTTGGTTGTTTGGTTGTATGCGTTTACGTTAACTAGTTTTAAGATTTTACAAGCTTTCAGGGTTTATTTAAGTTATTTCACGTTTACACTGGCACCTTTACAGTTTACGCGTTTTCGTTAACTAGTTTTATGATTTTGTTAACTAGTTTTAAGTTTTAACTGATAGTTTTACTAGTCTTACATATTTTGTTAATTAATTTTAAGTTAAGATCTTAAATAGCTTTAGGTTCACATTAGCTGTTTTACCAGTTTAGGTATTGTGTTAACTAGTTTTACGCTATTATGGCTGGTTTTAAGATCACTTTACGTGTTTAGTTAACTAGTTTTAAGGTTATACTATTTATTTTAAAAGTTTAAGTATTTAGTTAGGTAGTTTTACGAAGTCCGGTTTTTTGTTTAATTAAAAAACCGGTCCAATCTAATACTTTCCATTCGTATATTTTATTAGATTTTTACTTTTACTGTTGATTTTCCTAAGTATTTTTGCTCAAAAGCATTTACTGAAGCATGCAATTAAGGTGAATTAATTGTATAAGGTGGTAGCAGGGGCGAACTAAATTGGCCTTGTGATGTAGAATGTATGTCAAACTTTATATTTTATATGGCGTTCGACATCCATTATAGACAAAAAATGCTTGTTGCGGGAAATGCCAAGAAATAAAAAAGAAAAAATCTAAATCTCTGCACAAGGGTGTTCCTCCTATATATGTATGTGGACCAAATTTTTTAGGATTTTGATTGTAAATGGAAAGGTTCTTTTAGTAAAAAAAGTATGCTGATCACGTAATCGAAAGGCGTGCCGCATATAAGGGGCACTATAATGCGCAATTAAGCAACTATGCGAAACTATAGCGATGGAAATTATAGTGTTGTACTAAACAAAAAGTTAGAAAAAGAAGTCAGATCCGCACAAAAACATCAATGTGAAAATAAGGCCAAGTTCCTAACCAAAAATTTCAGCCGTTAAAAGTACTGAGTTCAAAATGAGGATCAAGTTCTTGATAGGTACAATACCATCTCATTTTTAGGAAACCAGCTACCGTGCAAAAATCGCGACTAGTCCATAGATGCGTGTAAGGACTACTCCATAATGGACCAGGACTAGTCCCAAACTACCCCATACGTATGCATTAGACGTGGTCCATTTAACATTGCGATGTCCTATGACTGGGCCACGTGGACCAGCTTTGCATTACATCGGAGTAACCCAAAAACTAGACCATGGAGCACCTACAGGGGCTAGTTTTGAAACTACTTTATGTCACTACTCCATGGTTCACAAACAGAAAACTAATTTTAATTGTCACTTTGTAGTATACGTAAATGATTTTGCCTCTGCTTTAATAAGTTTCCTTTTATGATGGGAGCTACAACACTGCATATTTGATTTCTTATAAACAAAACTCAATTTTATTTATTTTTTCGCTTTTACCAAAAAAATAAACTTTTGATTAGAAACATTCATTATAACCACAAATAAACTTTTGTGCCATCAGGGCTACCATATTGCTGGTAATTGATGATATTTTATGAAATAACATTCTTCGCAACACTACATTTCGTTCTAAACACGAACATTTGTTTGAAAGTAATCCATTGCTACATTACATAGGACCATGCTGTAACTAGTCCATATCAGCTAAAATAGACCATGTAGACTAATAATTTTTGCAGGGTATTTGGCAATATTTTTTCACATTTCTATTATCGAGAAGAATTATGGGGAAAATGTTGCCTAGCTAGCTTAGAATTAAATGGTATCATACATATCAAGGACTGGATCCTTATTTTTATCTCAGTAATTTTAACGACCGAAATTTTTCAAAGCTATGTTTTTATGCGGATAGTATTTACAACTGTTAACTCTTCTTTTAAAGCAAATTAAAATTAAAACTGTTTGTAATATAATTTTCTCACAAAAAGCCGGGCATATCATATTCTTAAAAATTTTTTCAGGAGATAAAAAACTTAATAAAAAGCAAACTTTTATGATTATAAAAATGATTTTTTCTGGGTAGTATTATTAATGAAGACTAAATTAATGATACTATCCTGAAAAACTAGTTTTTGAAATCACAATATTTTGCTTGTTATTATGTTTTTTATCTCTCCTGGAAAATTTTTAAAAATGATAATAGGCCCTTTTGCATTTTAAATAACGATATGTAAGTATGTATATAAACTGAATTTTATATCAAAGTAGCGGTAGCAAAAAACTTCTTTGTATAAACATTTGAAGGAATCAAGTTTCTTCAAATATATCAAGAGCTGCCAAATCATCATCGCTAACTTTATATGTACATGTTATCAGAATTAAAAAGTTTAGGTATAAAAAAGTGAAAAACAAAATACATATTTTCAAAAGACTTCTTTTTAAATCTTGCCCTTGAATTAACAAAAAAAATTTATGTAGTTTGATTGTACTTTATCTACTACGAAAACTAAACAGATCAGTTGTTAAATACAGAACTATTAGTTGTAGGGAAATCTTCTAGCTATCATATATAATAATGATACTGAATTATCTACTGCGAAAGAGATGTTGACCAGTTGTAAAATATAATAATAATAACGTCTTGTATAGGCATAGTAAAATCCCCTAGAAATCCCCTACATTTTAATTTTCACTTTGTAGTATACGTAAATGATTTTGCCTCTACTTTAATAAGTTTCCTTTTATGATGGGAGCTACAACACTGCATATTTGATTTCTTATAAACAAAACTCAATTTTATTTATTTTTTCGCTTTTACCAAAAAAATAAACTTTTGATTAGAAACATTCATTATAACCACAAATAAACTTTTGTGCCATCAGTAGTGCAATTCACAAACTTATTTTAACGCTAAACAAGGCGTTTAAAGAAGTTAACACCAAAATTATTGTTTTTACTATTCATTAAACTTTTAAGCACTACTAGCTGCGTTAATTAAACAGCAATAATTTTTGTGGTGTTATTGAATAGACAACAGTCAGCTGTTCAGTTAAAGCACGTCGTCTTTTGGCAAAACTCAAATAATTATTCGACAACAATATACACACATATAAAATCTTTTATATATAAATAACAATATTTATATTATTTGGACAATTAATTTAACTTTTATTTCTCAAAATTAAAGAAATTCATGAAAATATGTTCAGGAACAAGCATAAATTCATTTGTTTTTTCTCTATTCCTCTTTGTGCTTTTCGTTTATTTTAATAGTGTTGGAAAGTGATATAAAATTTTAACAAAGGCCTTAACACGATGTTAACGAATCAAATAAGTGTTCATGCAAACAGTAATTATTGGTGACAAAATTACCTTTTATTTAAGCGTTAAAAGTTAGTGAATTTCACTACAGGGCTACCATATTGTTGGTAATTGATGATATTTTATGAAATAACATTCTTCGCAACACTACATTTCGTTCTAAACACGAACATTTGTTTGAAAGTAATCCATTGCTACATTACATAGGACCATGCTGTAACTAGTCCATATCAGCTAAAATGGACCATGTAGACTAATAATTTTTGCAGGGTATTTGGCAATATTTTTTCACATTTCTATTATCGAGAAGAATTATGGGGAAAATGTTGCCTAGCTAGCTTAGAATTAAATGGTATCATACATATCAAGGACTGGATCCTTATTTTGATCTCAGTAATTTTAACGACCGAAATTTTTCAAAGCTATGTTTTTATGCGGATAGTATTTACAACTGTTAACTCTTCTTTTAAAGCAAATTAAAATTAAAACTGTTTGTAATATAATTTTCTCACAAAAAGCCGGGCATATCATATTCATATCATATAAATTTATGCGCCCTAAATTTCCCCCTAAGAATTTTAGCCCCCTAAATTTGCCCCTAAATGAAATAAAAACCCCTAAATCTAGGGGGAACACCCCTAAACTGGCAACTCTGACCTGAAAGGTCTTTAACGTACAAAGCATTCAGGCTCGGATAGAAACAGATTCAAAAGTTGCAGTTGTTTCTTTATGAAAACTCAAAAATTTCTATGAAACACGTGTACGCAATAACTATAACCATTTTATTGAATAGGGGCTTATTTCTTGTAAAAAGCTATATTGAAAGTGGCATAACTTTGCAGCTTGTCATCAGGTTTTAGTATTTCAGAGATTTTAGGAATAATAGAGCTATGGTTGCTTACATTGTTATTGCTTACATATTTGTCGTAGAAACTATCGGGATGACACGCTCTAAAGTTTTTCAATCTTAAATATACCGAACTTTACTAAAAAAATGGGCGAGATGCCCAAGTTTAGACGGCTATCAATAGAAATCATAGCACATGTTTACAGTACATCGCGTTCCGGAAAAATTTTAGCCGTTACTGACTACCCAGCAAAAACTTTGCTTACTGGTAGGCAAAATAGTATGTGAGGATTTAAGTCGTAACTACAATTTGACTCCATAACTATTTATTTTTGCTTGTAAAGTCCAAAAAATAAGGTATACCCCTTACAAATGTATTTACATTTCTACAGCAATTAACTAGTTACTGTTTGGCTTACTTGAAGCTAAAAAATAAGGAGTCAAATAAACAAATTAATATTAAAAAAAAATTTATACACATAATTGCATTATTATTTTATTTTATTTATATTTTTAATTTTTCTTTTATTTTTTTGACCCAGCTGGGATACGAACCTATGCTCGTTCACATTTGAAGACAAGTACTTTACCCACTGAGCTATTATTGACTTATAAGTGTAAGCAACAAAAATTAGTTTTCATATACAAACACATGTTGACATTAAAAGTGGTTGTCTACTTATTTTATTAATACATATCAACAAATTGTAACTACTATAATAGATAATGAGAAAAATGCGTACTAATTTGATTAAAAACAAGGTAGTAGATCTAATTTGAATCGTAGTACTAAGATAAATGAGTACCACTCATTACTTTGTAACCCATTAAAAAAGTAGTTCCAATTACAAAAATTACAAAAGTTTTTGCTGGGTAGTTACATATGTTATGCAGATTATTAATACATAATTATAATTTTTTATCAGCTCTACTTTTCGCGATATACCGTTGTGTCAAAAATGAAGACACTTGCGCGACACATATTAGCATAACTTGAGAAGCTTTTGCCCTTTTCAATAAAATGAAAAATTCGAAAACAACATTACCAATTCTTACATTCTTTCTTAATTTGCGAAGTAGTTTCAGAGATATCGAAAATGTTTGAGCAAAAAATAAACATTTAATAAAATCGTTTAATATATTTGTTTTTAAAACGTCATAAAAAATAAAAATACAACATCGGGCCAGTTTTTTGTTCAGTAACAAAGTTTGTGTTTCTGAGACATGGCTTTCTAATTTACTCAAGATAGCATTATGTGCCTTAACGGGTACAAAACTTTCAGATCTGATAGGGAAAGTCTTGCAGGTGGTATTGCCATATTTGTTAAAAATGGTAAAGCTTGTAAAAAAGTGTTATTTTCCAGTACTGCAGTTGGACAAAGTGCCAGTGCTGTAGAATTTATTTTTGCTAAAGTCTTATCATTTAGTAAAAAAAATGCTGGTAGGCTGCCCTTATAGACCCAACAAAAGAATGCGACACTAGAAACTCTGACAACAGAATACGATGATATTGTAATTGCAGGTGATTTTAATGCAAATGTATGAACGGAGACGACTCTCACCGATCATATGGCATCTTTTGGTCTTTTACCTCTGAATACGTTAAATCAAACCATACTTCAACATCAGGCACACTCATTGATCTTTTCTTTGTATCAAGCACCTCAAATATAGTATTGTATGACAGGTATCTGCTCCATGTTTTTCAAAACATGACTTGATATTCCTAACATATAACTTTATGACTCACTTAGTTGAACAGGTGTTTAGCTTTCGCGACTTTAAAAACTTAAATACTAACTTTTTATACGAAAATGTCTCCCAATTACCTTGGAGTGATTTATACTACATGTCTTCTGTTGACGACCAAGCCTCTTTTTTGGAGCGCAATGTGCAATATTTCTTTGATATCGCTGTAACACTTAAACATTTGAAAATTACACATAAACAAAGACCATGGTTTTCCAATGCAATAAAAAATGCCATACAGTTAAGGGACATTGCATATTCAAGGTGGAAGAGATTTAAAATTGCTGAATTTAAAATGCAGTATAGTATTGCGAGAAGGAACGTGAACAAGCCAATTAAATATGCAAAAATTGAATATTATTCGAGCCGGTTTAGTTCCGCAATCGAATCTAAACGTACCTGAAAAACTATTCAGGAAATAGGAATTTACAATAGATATAAGGTCAATGACTGTCAAATAGATGCAAATGAGCTTGATAGAGCATTTACGGACATTCCTCTGATCCAACCAAACCCCAGTTTCTAAAATTTTTCTTCGAGCTCGTCGAATACACGTTACGCGTTAGTCGAGGAAAACATGTTTGAATTTACATGTGTTACTCAGTATGACGTCTTGTCAACATTTTCTCTGGTAAAGTCAGATGCAGTGGGTTACGACAACATGCACCCAAAATTTATAAGGTTACTTCTACCCTTAATACTTCCTTACATTACTCACTTATGCAATACTATTATAATGTCAAGCACTTACCCGTTGAAATGGAAACATGCAAAGATTATACCGCTACCCAAATCGAACGGTGAATATCGGCCAATAGCTATTTTGTGTTTTCTTTCCAAAGTCTTAGATAAGCTATTATATAAACAAATTACCAAATACATTAACGAGAATAGTCTGCTTTGTAATATACAATCAGGCTTTCGGCCGAATCATAGCTGCGTTACTGCCCTTTTAAAAGTTAGTGAAGATATACGACAGCAATTAGAGAAAGGTCATATAAATTTTTTTGTGCTTCTGGATCATTCCAAGGCATTTGATACGGTAGAACACAGTATTCTAGTAAATAAACTTAGACACTTTTTTATATGTTCTTATCTAGCAGGCTGCACACAATCTGTCTTTGTGCACAATAAGTAGTCTACTATGCTCTCATTAACTAGAGGAGTGGCTCAAGGCTCCATTTTAGAGCCACTCCATTTTTCAATGTACATAAATGACTTGCCAAACCAACTCACTAATTGCAAAATCCACCGGTATGTACATTAGTGATGGTACGAATATCAATTTTTAATATTCGCGAATACGAATATCTGAAACAATATTCGTCGAATTCGAATACGAATATTCAATCTAAATAGTTAGTACCACTTAATATTTAAAATTTAATTGAAAAAATCCAACCTTTGCGCCAATAACAATAAATTGAGAAAAACTGTCACAATACTATAGGTATTTAACATTATTATAATATTCCGATGACGGAATTTGAAATTATTAACTTAGCACCTGAATGCCACTTTTTGAATTTTTGGTGGAAAGTAAATAAGGGAAAATACGAGCTTCTTTTACCTATACCCAGGCAATATTTAGTGACACCAGCGGCGAGTGTTCCGAGCGAGCTAATGTTTAATGGTGCGGAGCTTATTTACACACCGCGCAATAGGCTTCATGGAGAAGAGACTTCAAAACTTTTATTTTTGTAGTTCAACATTCTTCTACTAAACTTTGAGTATTACTTTAACATGATTAATAAATTAATTTAACAGGACTTGACTTTTTAAATACCATGTCGTTGTGAAATATATTTTGTTTCTTTTTTTCTTTACTAAAAGAAGGTTATTGTTTTGCGTTATAGATAAATTTTTTTTAGTAAAAATTAATATTTTTTGTTTAATTTTCAGTATTTTTTATGTATTATTTTTTGGAACGTATTCACAAAATATTCGTGAAATATTCGCTTCAATTTGTCGAATATGAATACGAATATCCTGAAAGAGGCGAATATTCGGCGATTCGAATACGAATATTCGTAACATCACTAATGCAGATGATGTCCAACTCTACATAGGTAGCTCCAAATCAAGTATTGCCTCAAGCATAGACACATTAAACAATGAAGTAAATGAAGTCCACATTTGGACAACTGCAAATGGGCTCTGCTTGAATCCACAGAAGTCTAAGTGTATTGTTATACATAGGAGGAGCATTAATCCTATTATTTCTAATGATATTGTATTAAATCGCGAAAAAATTGAGATTGTAAATACAGCAAAAAATCTAGGGATAATTTTCAATGATAGCTTGACAGGGAATAATCATATAATTCGCTGATAGGCCAAACTTATATTAAGTTGCGGGGGCTTTGGTCGACACAATATTTCACTGCTTTGAGAATAAGAGTTTACTAGCCAAGTCGTATATTATTCCCAGGTTAATTTATGTGTGTGAACTAAATTAAACTTTCTGTTCAGCAACATTTTAAGATACGTATGTATATTGCTTAAAAAGGTTTGATCATATTTCTTCAGTATCTAATAATCTTTATGGCGTTAGTTTTGAAAATTTCTTAAAAATACGAACCCTATTATTATTACACAAAATAATATACACCCACAACCCAGGTATCTGTTTAATAAAATACAATTTTTCTACTTACCACGGGGGAGAAAAGTTGTAATGCCTCGACACCATTGCCTGGTCTCAGAATGGCAATTTTATATTAATGCTCTTCGTCTTTGGAACATTCTTCCACCAGAACAACAAATAAATAGCAACGCTAATAGTTTTAAAAGATTTCTATTTAACTACTTTCAGTAAATTCTTAAAAAACTATTTGCCTGTTTAAATATTTGTATTAATTTTATTATATATATTAAATTTTAATGTATTCATTGAAGGAATTCACAAGGTAGTCCTAAGTGTTCTAACTGTTGTAGGTACTACCGTTATACAATAGTTGTATGTTTGTTGTTGATATTCTCAATAAAAAAATATAATATGACACTATAACTTATGTAAATATAAAGGAATTCACAAGGTCTTAGGTACTAACATAGTACAACATTTCAAATAGGGCATATTTGAATACCCTGTCATAAATTCAAATACTAAAATATAAAAACTTCAGAAACTAAACATCAAAATATTAAATCAAAAATATTTATTTACATAAATACAATAAAAGTACAAAAATTAAAATTCAAAATAAAAACGGTGTTGTGCGAAAATTATTCAGCTGAACACATAGCACACCACAAAAACATATCTAAATAAGTTGTAGTGTCATATTATATATTTTATTGAGAATATCAACAACAAACATACAATTATTATACAACGTTAGTACCTACTACAGTTAGAACACTTAGGACCACCTTGTGAATTCCTTTTATGTTTTTATGGTGTGCTATGTGTTCAGCTCAATAATTTTCACATAAAACCGATTCTATTTAGAATTTTAATTTTTGTATTTTTATTTTATGTACATAAATATTTTTTATTTAATACTTTGATGTTTAATTTTTGAAGTTTTTTCGTCTTCAGTATTTGAACATTTGACAGGGTATTCAAATATGTCCTATTTGAAATGTTGTACTATGTTAGTACCTATGACATTAGTACATCTTGTGAATTCCTTAATTGTGTTATATTTTTTATATTTTAGTGTACTAATTAATTATATTCTTTTATTTTATTGTGCAACGAAAATCTTTAACGTAATGCGTTCCTTTAATATAAATATAAGACCATGTCTTGTTGTACAGGAAATAAAAATATTATTAAATAAATAAAATAAATAAATAAATAAAGTAACATGTAGCTAAATATATTACAATTTAATTAAGCCCTTTTTCATTAGAATTGGTACAAAACTTACTTTCTCATTCAGAATTGAGTGAGAGAACTAAATTTATAAAAAATTGAGTTTTTTCAATAAATTATTTCTCTAAATTGTGAATACAATCAAAAGTTGTTCACCAATTTCAATAAAAAAGGGCCCATTTCTTTAGTAATATATTTAGCTACATGCTGCTTAACAAAAAAGTGGATCATTGCTGTATACTTATTTTTTATGGAGTTTTAAAAACAAAAATGTTAAAACAATTTTATAAAATTTTCATTTTTTGGCTCAAACTTTTACAATATCTCTGAAACTAGTGCGCAGATGTAAAAACCATGTTTGCATATCTTAAAGACAATTTTGTCTTTGAGTTTTGAATTGTTTATTTTATTAAATATGGCGAACTCTTCTCAAATTATGCTAATGTATGCCGCGCAAGTGCCTTTATTTTTGACATATTGCGAAAACTAGAGCTGATAAAAAAAATCGGAGCGCAGATTCGCATTTAGCGTCCAAAATAAATAACGAAAGAACTTTCAGTTCTAGAAAACGAAAAAGTTTATCGAATTTTGTAAACAAGTGTAATTATTGCGCCATGTTATACGCACGTAAGAATAGACAGGGTAAAAATCCAAACCTTTTCGAAATTAATCTACGTATGTATATAAGAATAATTTTGAATCAAACGAAAAAATTAAAATTTAGTGCCTTTTTTTAAATTACGCGTTTTTTTACTTGTTTCAGTGCTTTTTGAAATCAAAAAGTTGACAACGCTGCTGCTTCGTCACCCAAACTACTTAAATTTTCAACAATTTCTCACATACACTACACCGTCGAAAGCAAAACTGTATTCGATTGAAAATTCGTTGCACAATGAAATTTTCTATAGTGCTGCCAGCTCATAATACGAATTTCGAATAGCGAAGATCGAACATCGAATGCAACTAATAATAAGGGCCACAATATCTATTGTAGTGTTTATGAATACAATTTTGTTTTTAGCGTGAAACTGTTCAATAACAATTATAAATCTTAAACCTAAAATAAGAATTGGTTAAAAATTTGGCTGTAAGACAGCAAATTTCATTGTTTTTTATTGCTATCTCTTTTAGATTTTGCTGATGCATCTACAAACTCTTATGCAGCGGTGCCAACTCTACCACTTTTGTGGTAGATCTACCTCTTTTGGGTATCTGACTCAACTCTACAACTTTCCGAGGAAAATCTACAATATTTTTAGTTTTTCAAAAATAATGCTAAATTATAGTTACCCGCATTTTTTTAACTAATCCAATCTAGATGTTTAACTGAAATATATTTTTAACAATGCATGTAAACAACGCTATGTTGATTACATTATTTAAAACCAGCTTCTAGCACAAATTTTTCTTTCACTGAGCAAATTGCTCGTTCTTCTACATTAGTGTGATTGTTGAAAGTTTACATATATGTGAAGAACTGTTTGTAGAATCAAACTATACTGATACTCTGCAAGGATTATCAGCGCTAGCGCTGGGCAATGTACAGCTGCAGAGGAGCGTTACAATTCATTGAATTAAAATATTTATTTCTTTAAATATGAGAATAATAGAAATATATGCTACATATGCATCTGTTTCTTTTGCATACATATTAATATTTATCCTCACAATATATTTCAAATTAATTAAATAACGTTGGCAGAAATAAATCCTTAAATTTTTAGATGTTTTTTATATTAAAATTTTGAGTATTAACGATCCATAATTAAGAGTTGTCCAAGGTTGCTTATAACATATTCTTTATCGAAACGGAAAATTAATGAAGGATAAAACATATTTTTCTAAGGTGTTTAAAATACCGTAAAAATAAAAATGATAGATCTACCTCTTTTCAAAGTAAGATTTGTTTGAAACTATCTCTTTTTCACATCGAATCTACCTCTAAGGCAGATTTTGGGTTGGCATCACTGCTCGTATGTACCATATCGAGCCATAACCGCAAAAAAGCTCACGCGACATGCTTTTCGAAAATCGTTTTTGGACGAAAATCGATTATTTACGATAAATCGAATTATCTGTCAAAGTGTCAAAGTCCTGCCATGTACCGTTACGGAAATACAGCAAAAGAAATTTTAGCTTAAGTGCATTTTCCCTTTAAATTTTTAATTTGTTTACATTTTTTGTAACTGCAATGTATCGCTTAAGCTAAAATTCTCTTTTGCAAGTAGAGGAAAGCTAGTGTCAAAAACTGCAAGGATATCAATGAAACGGTAAAAGAACAGATTGAAAAGGATAATAATTACTAGTTTTAAAATAATTTGATTAAATTAATTGATTTTTCATGAAATCAATAATGTCTTAAACCCGACAAACATGCGTTGTCTTATAGGAAATTTATTAAAACTATTAACATTACATATAACAGTCCACTACAATCCTATATAACCAATATAAGGGCTCTACTTCGATTTAAACCAAGGATAACTAAAAAATACTTCTCCTGTAAAATTTACTCTATGCCGTTTAAGCTCTTTTGCGGTTGTAACACGATATGATTTAACGTTTTTTCATACATAAAAGTTAAGGTATGAAGGAATTTGTGCTTTTGTTTGTATTAATTATTTGCAATATATTCGTTTTATTACTTCACAGAGTTATTTAACTGTATTCGTTTAATCACCAATGAGGTAGTTAAGCGTGTTCGTTTAAATATTTTCCCCGCATAATTACCAGAAAATATTGGAATTTTTGAAGAGTATAAAAAGAAAAAGAAATGAACTTCAGTGTCGTAGACTAAAAGTAGCAAAACGTTCAGTTGCAGAGCTTTTCGTCCAAAGAACGTACATTCGTATCACATTTGTGACAACAAGATTTTTATATTTTATTGTCATAAGTGACGAATCAGTCGGTCTGTGTACAGAATAAACAATATACAAATATATAATAAAAAAAAACAAATACTCGCAACAACAAAGTATTAACAAACACTGTTTTGTTTAATATTTTATGTACACATTTTTTCTATTTGTAAAGTAAATCATATACACAAAAACAAGCAGGCACACAAACAACTAATATATTATCTGGTACTCATATATATGAGTACTAGCCAAGACAAAATAACAACAGCAACAAACAACAGAAATGCATACGTTACTGCTGTGTCCACAGAATGTGAAAAACCGGTAAACAAAAACGCACACTTGGCGTCAAAAGTAAGAGTACGCTCAAAATTCAATGTCAATGACAGTGATATAAAAATAATAAATTTTTTGAAATCAGCTTCACAGCAAAGCACCAGTGCCAACAATATGAGCCAACATATAGCCGAAAATAAAAAAACGACAGGAAGTGGCCCCCCGGAAAATGATTCAGAAAAGCCAAAAGTCCAAATGGTTATTGATCGTTATTTTTAAGTTGTAAATAATAAAAAGTTAAGTAAAGTGCGACTTTGACTCGCACACGAAGGGTTCCATATGAATACACATTTAGCTGATTTTTTCAATGTGCTTTTTTGTTTAATTTAATTTTTTTGTTTTTTAAGTATTTTTCGTTGTTTTTGGCGATTTTTTGTTTTTGGCTATTTTTTTAATTTTCGTGATTTTTTCTGGCGATTTTTCGTTTTTTGCAATTTTTTTAGTTTTGGCGATTTTTTGGTTTTTGGCGTTTTTTCCACTTTTTGACTATATTGTTAGTTTTAGCGATTTATTTTAGTTGGGGCGATTTTTTTCAGTTTTGGCATTTTTTTAGGCTCAGGCGATTTTTTCGGTTTTTGGTATTTTTTTTTTATTTTAGCGATTTTTTTAGTTATGACACTTTTTTCGATCTGGCGATTTTTTTAGTTTTTTACGATTTTTGGTTTTTGCGGTTTGTTTTCTTTGTTTTTTTTTGCCAATTTTATTAGTTTTTGGCGGTTTTTTGGTTATGGCGCTTTTGTTTTAACGTTTTTTCGCTTTTTGACGATATTTTTAGTTTTAGCGATTTATTTTAGTGTTAGCGCTTTTTTCAGTTTTGGCGCTTTTTTTTGGTTTTGTGGATTTTTCTTCGGCTTTTTTGTAATATTTTTAATATTTTTTTTGTTTTGAAATTTTTTTTCGTTTTGCCGTTTTTGGTTTTTGGCGTTTTTTTTAGTTTCGACGAATTTTTTTTTTGGTTTGGCGCTTTTTTCGTTTAGGTGATTTTTTTCATTTTTGGCGATTTTTTTAGTTTTTTGATCAATTTTTAGTTTTAGCGATATTTTTATGTTGTAGTGCCTTTTTCGTTTTGCCGCCTTATTTCGGTTTTTGGCGTTTTTTTTAGTTTTCTGCCGCCTTATTTCGGTTTTTGGCGTTTTTTAGTTTTTTGGCGATATTTTTTGTTTTGGTGATATATTGCGTTTTAGCGATTTTTAGAATTTTGGTGCTTTATTTCTTTAAGCGCTTTTTTATTTTAGCGTTTTTTTCGTTTTGACACTTTTTTTAATTTTGGATTTTTTTAGTTTTAGCATTTTTTAAAATTTCAAGATTTTACATCTTACGGTTTTCAAGATACAGCATATTGTCTAAATTACATAGTCAAAATTAATTAAAAATTAATTTTTATTGTTTTAAATATCGGTGCTAATTGGTGTAGTCCATTCTACAGACTACACCAATTAGCACTTTGAAAATTTAAAGTGTTTATATATGTGTCTGTATATTGCATTAGTATTTCAACATGTTGCGTTGCTCGCTATAGAATACCCTTTAATTTTTAGCTGTCATTTATTTGTTGTTGTAACTGCCAAAGTTTCACATATTCTGTGAAAATTTCAGGTCCGTAGCTCTTACGGTTCCCAAGATACAGCATATTGTCTAAATTACATAGTAAAATTACATTAACTGATAGAACACCATTTAATTTTTCTTGTTTTAAATATCGGTGCTAATTGGTGTAGTCTATTCTACAGACTACACCAATTAACACGAACTTTGAAAATTTAAAGTGTCTATATATAAGGGTCTGCATATTACATTACTATTTCAACATTTTTCGTTGCTCGCTTTAGAACACCCTTTAATTTTTAGCTGTCATATGTTTGTTGTTATAGCGGTCAAAGTTTTACATATTCTGTGAAAATTTTAGGTCCGTAGAAAACAGCGTGTGACAGACAGACGGACAGCGTAGCGAAAACAATGGGGTTCCTTTACACTTTTGGTGTATCGGAACCCTAAAAAGGAAAAAGAAGTCCAAGATCGAAAAACCTCGCTCCATTGGCGAAAATGTCCAAAGATGTTAAATCTGATGCGGCGCCTTCTGAAAATCGCTTTTCAATTATACAAAACGACAAACCGTTTGTGTCGTCTGTGGTGAACTACACAGCACTGCCAATTGTGATAAGCCAAAAGATAGTTCAATAATTAAAAAGTGCAGCAATTGCGACGAAAATCACACTCCAAACTATAGGGGCTGTCCTATCTATGTACATGTCAAACAATCTTTGTCTAAAAGACGTAATCATTCCTATGCTCAATCTATTACTTTTGAAAACACCAATTATTCCCAGTTGCGCCAACCAGCTACCAGCCGGCCTTCATACGCTAACGATTTTAGGGCTAACCAGGCAACAGCGCGAAACATACCTAACACCCAGTTCTCATACGCAAACGCTTTGAAGTCTAACCAGCCCACAGTTCAAAAACGGACTCTTGCCAACGATAACACTGGCTTCAATTTCGATCTAATTGAGGCTTCAATAGATAATTTAATTGAAACAGTAATTTTTTACAAGCAAAATGATGCAGGAAATGTTGAAAATGCAGTCTACATTATTGCAGGCTGCATTAAACAAACCAAGAACTTAAAAATCTGTTTCGGGAACGCTAACGGCATCCGCCAACATAAAAACGAGCTCGAATACTTCATGATGAATAACCAAATTGATATTATGCTTATCTCTGAGACGCATTTGACGGCTAGAAGCTTTTTTAAAATCAACCGGTACGAAACAAAGGATTCCCAAGGTAGAGCTTGTGGTGAAAGGGCTATACTAATAAAATCGCGATTAAAACACTACTTAATGGGTGATCATTGTGAGGACTATTTTAGAGCAACTAACATCTGCATCGAAAATTCTCATCAAAACCTGGCGATTTCGTCAGTTTACTCTCCTCCTATGCATTCTATTACAGAAAGTCAATATAGTAGTTTTTTTTAAATTTATTAGGCCCACGCTTTTTAGCCGCCGGTATTTACAACGCCAAGCATACGTTCTGGTGATCTCTGCTTATTACTCCTAAAGGTCGCGTTTTGTTCGACACAATTGCTAAAATGGGTTTGAATGTTATTTCAACTGGTCAGCCAACTTATTGGCCAACAGATCGACAGAAACTCCTGATGTTATTGATTTCGAAGTAGCAAAAGGAGTTCCCAGCGAAGCAATTAAGGTTGAAGCTTCCTTAGATTTATCTTCAGACCACTAACCCACTATTATTAACATATACTCACTCTTAACAACCTCACCCACTTGCACGCACCAATTAGTTGCCTGAAATATAAAAAATATTTAAGTGCCCATTGTACTAACAACTTGCGAATAAGAACGCCTGAAGACATAGACGTTTCTTTTACACAGTTAGAGGCAAACATTAAGTAAGCCGCTGAAAATGCTACTTCTACCATTCGACAGGTATGATTTAACAAAATTTATTCCAAAGATGTGGAATGGCCATTATCTGCAAAAAGAAGAGTTCCAAGAGAATTTCATCGCTACAGATCCTCGAAGTTACAAATTATGGTGAAGGATTGCACCAAGCAGCTTAAAAAATTATTAGAACTCCAAAAAACTGCATCTTTGCAAATATTCCTGCACGAGCTCTACGCAACACCACAAACGGATTATTCGTTATGGCGAACAGCCAGAGGACTTAAAAGACCGGCGTTGTGTAAACCTCTATTACGATGTTCGAGTGGAGACTGGGCAAGAACTGATGCTGAAAAAGGCACGCTGGTCGTTAACCACTTGAAAAATGTATTCACTCCAAACACACCATCTGATATAGTTGAGCTACAGACAGTTGTCGCTGAAGCTGGCGTTCCTTTGAGATTTAACATTCGAGAAATTGAAAGTGCTATCGCCGACTTTAATTCGACGAAAGCCTCAGGTGCTGATAAAATCAGTAACAAAATGCTCCTAGAGCTACCCGGTATAGCAAAAAGGATAATGCTATTCGTTTTTAATACGAATAGAATACATTACTGCGGTTGGAACATGTTATAGATCACCATGATACTTAAGTCTGGAAAAAAACATACCAAAGTGGAATCTTATAGGCCTATAAGCTTATTATATCGATATTTTCTTAAAAATATATCGATATATATCGTCAATATTTTTAATTTTGATATATCGATATTTTTTCCAAGTATATCGACAGTATCAAATTCGATATTTTTTTAGCTTTGGTTTTGTTTTTCGTGCAATTTTTAAAAACATTTCGGCAGTCTTTACCAAATAGAACATTTCTAACAAAATCTTTTGTTTTATTACGTATGAACTATCATTGTTGAAAAATATCGATATTTCGATATTTTTTATTCGATATATATCGATGCCGATCGATATTCAAAAAATATATCGATATCGATATATATCGATATATTTTTTCACTTGTCCATTCCTAATAGCACTATCGAGCAAACGCATAGGCTTGTGAATGTAGTTAGAAAAACGTTCGAAGAAAAGAAATATCTGCTCTTTTCATTGATGTGTCTCAGACTTTTGATAAAGTATGGCATGAAGGATTAATCCAGAAATTAAAGAAAAATTTATCCTCTAATATTCAGAAGCTATTAGAAAGCGATTTAACTGGACGAAAATGCATAATCAAGGAAGGTCATTTTCTAAGCACACCTCAGATGATTCAAGTTGGAGTTCTTCAAGGTAGCATTTTGGGTCCTCTATTGTATCTTACATATACCTCTGATATGCCAACAGGCTATGACATTCACAGCTGACTATAGAGCTTTTCTAAGCGTAAGCGCAAGTCCACAAGAAGCAGGAACAATAGTTAAAGCAGCGGAGTATAAAAATAAACGAAATGTGAACATGTTACGTTTGCATTACGCAGGGAAACATGTCCGCTTATTTATGTATATCCAGAATCATATCATACCGCAGCACTTTGAGGTTAAATAACTAGGAATTCACCTTGATCGTCGTCTAACATAGAAGACCCACTTAGATTCAAAACTGACCCAAATGAAATTGAAAGCAGTTTAACGTAATTGCCTAATAGAAAGAAATTCAACACTTATACCATATTTACACCACGCAACTTTGTTGGCAACTCTCTTTTTTCAGTGAGAAAGACAGAGAAGAAATACAAAATGTATACATTTCTATTTCAGCACTCTCACTTAAAATGATAATTGCATGCAACAAAGTTGCATAGTGTAAATATGGTATTAGTCTAGATTGTAAACTTCTTCTATACAACACAATACTTAAACCAATTTGGTGCTACGGTATTCAATTATGGGGCACTGTCTCTGCATCAAATATAGAGACAAATCAAAGGCGACAAAATAAAAATTCTGCGTTTGATTACAGCACCTTGGTATGTCAGAAACCAGCGCATCCATAAAGATCTTGATGTTCCATTGCTGCACGTCTCCACGCGCAATATTTATTTCCGAACATAAGAAATAACGTCGGCAGAATAACAGCACAAATATGTACATGTACAGGCTTATGTTCTGAGCTATAGAGTACGTATTGTGGTATTGGATATAAATTGAAAGAATTCACTGTGAATGGATCGATGTTTCTTGTCTTTATTTTAGTTTATTTAATTTTGTTTAAAACTATTTTACTTTAATTTGCTTTATTTTATTTAAAAAACAATGTATTTTTACCACAGCTACAAGTTTCTTGTGTTTAATTCACGCAAACAACAAATGCCGATAAAATTTGACAGCTTATGTTCAACATTATTTCTTGAACATAAGTTTGAACAATTATGTCGCAATTTATTTGCAAATAAATGTTTCTGCGGTCCACACGTGAACATATGATGTTGGAAATAGAACTTGACAGATGAGAACATAATTATTTCCAAGTTTATTGCTCGTGGAGACCCCCAGTTAGTATAAACTGTGTTTTCAAAACATGTGACAACATATATAAAGAAACTCGAATCGCATCCAAATCCCTTTCATTAATTTTAGAGGGCACACTCGGATAAGAAGGAGGGACATTTAAAGAAGAAGCCGCTGAACCTAATATTCGTCTAGCAGTGGCTGGACTAATTATCAAAAATTTTAGTTTTAATATTTGAATACTTATTGTTAGTTTAGTTTACAATTGAAGATTCAATAAATAAATTTAAAAGTTAAAAAATCTTTATATATTAAATAAGGCAGAAATTATATTAAAGCTTTGTTGTGCGCGAGTTTGCGTGGTAAAACATTACCTTTTCGTGACCGTGCGCATATCTCTATATATACGCATATCTCTATATATACTAGCTAAATATTTTTTTTAATTACAGAAATTTTATATTGAAGCATGACTTCGGTAAATGTTTCTTGGGTTAATATTAGAATCCCGTTACTTCTGCATCTTATGCACCCCATACACGTTTCAACTCATTTGGCGACTGAGTCGGTCGTTGTCCAAATCAAGGCGTGTATGGCTTTGTCATTTGATTAGTTTGGCAGTTGTCGAGTTGGTTGAAGAAAAATCAAAAGATTTTCATTTTTTCAAGTTGGCTAGTAAGTCTTTCAATTCGATTGTGCTGTGTAGTCTCTTGATCAGCTGTCAAAATTTATATTTTTAGTTTTCTTTTGCAAATAAAGCATTGATTATTGTTAAAATTGTTTTTAATTTTATAAATTTGATAGTTGAATGAAAGTCTTTTAATTCAGTTAATGAAGTGTGCTTCGGCGTATATCCTATGAGGAACAATTTTACAAATAAAACAAGCAAGAATTAATATTTTGAATTAAACTTGAGAATAAATCTCTCTTTATTTAAATAAACTTTACCTTGTAAAAGGATTTAAAATTGCACGTAGTGCTTCGTTGACTTCTAAATAAAGAGTAATTATTTATATATAAACACTAGTATAACTAGTGATATGGCAAAACACTGCTTAAATACCGTTAACGGTTTACTCTTTGAAACACTCATAAAAAAGCCTTTCAACAAGGTTGAAAGAAAAAGTACTTTAAGTCTTGATTAAACACTGAGAGAAAAGCATAAACCGAGACATAAACAATTTGTACTTAAACATTGCCGGCCACCTTGCAACGACGTATGTTGCAAATAAATTAAATATAAATTGAGTCATGAGGGACTCCTGATGAATATAATGCAAGATTATATAATTGAGCCATTAGGGACTCCTGATGTATATAATTTAAAATTATATAAGTGAGCCATTAGGGACTCCTGATGAGTAGAATATTAGATGATTCATTAAAAACTCTTATGGACTGTATGTAGGTTAGGTCATGAGGGACCTCTGATGATCTATTACATAATAGATATGAACCATGAAGGATTCCTGATGAAAATGAGGTTAGTAATTGCAAATTGATAAAAAAGTGATATAAAATTATATATGTAAGTATAATTCATTTAATACAAGATTTGCTATTGGTTGATTGGTTATCCCGTTTTAAGTGCAAATGCTTATGGTAGGAATACGACTGTCGATAATTGTTTTTTAAATTGAATTTATATAATTGCCAAACCTCACGAGGAGTTTGTTTGAAATTATATTTCTTGGAAAAGGAAGTACGTGTGGAAAAAGTGTTAATGGATTTGTTTACGGAAGAATTTATAGGACCCGTGAGAATCCATCCGAAAACAGTTTTTTGACCCATTAAAGATCCGAGTATATTCCTCCGAACTTCGTCCAAAATTATTTGTGGATATAAATCAGCTCCAAGTAAAACATCTATCGGCCTACTTTTATAAAAATTATTATCTGCCAATTGCAGTTTGTGTAATTCACCTTTAATATCCGAAGGACAAATAAATGAAGGTAAATTATTCGAAATTGATGGCAAAACAAGAGCATGTGTCTCTAAAACAAGTTTCTTATCAACGGGAGATCCAATTCGAATATTACAATGTTTTGTAGAAGTGATAGGAGCTTCTTTATTAACGCCGGAGATCTTTACATTCGTAGAATGTGACGGAAGTCGCAATTGATTTCGCAAGCGCTATGAAATACAGGAAGCCTCTGACGCAGGGTCAATTAAAGCCCTTGCCGAATAAGTTTTATTATGACAAATAATATTTACCATAGCCGTTCCTAACACAGCGTCTTCTCGAGACATTAACTTTGAGATAACATTAGAAAAAACGTCGGCAGAATACTAAAAACAAAATGTCGAATTTTCTCTTAATCTCATACTAGGGGAAGACGTAATTTTACTTTTCCGATAAGATTTCATTTTATGCAAATGCTCATCGAGTTAACATGTACCACTTTTGCATAATTAGTTGTTTTATTTTTAATTTTTCACACAAATTTAAATTTATAAATCAACTAAACACATTTATTTAACACGGAAATTTTATCAAAAGCATCGCTTTTCATTTATTTTAATAAACAGTCACACATGCACACTATTTTATTTTTATGTACATGTGTTTTTTGACAGTTCATCTCATAAGATTGTTGTTATAAGAATTCTTATAACAACGCTCTCATAAAAATTCCTATAACATTGAGAGAACACTAATTTGAAGTCTACACGTAACATAATTCTCTCTGCGATTGAATTTGACAATCTCATCTTACATATTATGTTACGTGTAGAATTCAAGTAACAAAACATACGAATTCTGTGATATGTGGAAGGCTAGGATAGGCAGGTGCCGATGTCGAAGGCATTTGTGGGTCGATTTCATTAGACTGAGTAGATTTGTTATTATCGGGCAAATCACGATGTAGAAGAGTGTGGTGCCTCTCATTGCATTTGAAACAACTATGTTCGCTTTTGCAATCTTTGACTTCGTGTGAACTACAAAGACAATTCAACCAGCCATGATATTTCTTTATGTTCGCAAATCGTTCAGAAACAGACATATTTTTAAAACGACGACAAAATCGAAGTAAATGTCTTTGATTTGGACACAAAATACAAGTATTAGATGAACTTGCATAAAAATCTTTATTATTCGCCTTCCGTCCAACGATTACTATGTCAGTTTCTAGATTTGTAAGATCGCGAATGCAATCTAAAGTTTGAATTCGTTTCGTTAAGAACAAATCCAAATATTTCCACAAAGATAAGGCACTTTTGTCCTTGATAGTCTGTTCCCACAGAGTAACTGTATGCGCAGGCAACCGCTGAATACAAAAAAATACAATAATTGGATCGCAATTCTCAGTAGAAATCTCATAAATTGTCATAGCACTCAAAAAACTATTGATTTCGCGCTTCAAATTCTTTAGGGCTGAACTAGTCGCATTATTTATCGATTCTAAACTAAAAAGGCATTTTAATTGATTATGCACTAGCATACGAGGGTTTTCATATTTATCTTTCAAATGTTTCTACGCGATATCAAACCCAGCGTTTGTCAGTGGACACTTTGACACAATATCCCTAGCTTCTTTGTCGGTTCTGTTCATCAAATAAAAAAGTTTTTCAAAATTTGCTGAGACGACTATTATTGATATATATATATATATATATATATATATATATATATATATATATATATATATATATATATATATATATATATATATATATATATATATATATATATATATATATATATATATATATATATATATATATATATATATATATATATATATATATATATATATATATATATATATATATATATATATATATATATATATATATATATATATATATATATATATATATATATATATATATATATATATATATATATATATATATATATATATATATATATATATATATATATATATATATATATATATATATATATATATATATATATATATATATATATATATATATATATATATATATATATATATATATATATATATATATATATATATATATATATATATATATATATATATATATATATATATATATATATATATATATATATATATATATATATATATATATATATATATATATATATATATATATATATATATATATATATATATATATATATATATATATATATATATATATATATATATATATATATATATATATATATATATATATATATATATATATATATATATATATGGGACATTTCATGTCAAGTGACCGAACTTTTGAAACCGATGTCTTCCGATCGGGATGAAATTTGCACCAACGTTAGTCCTATTGGATAGTATTTTAGACACAATTTTTCAACAAGATCGGTCAAGAACTCTCTGAGTTAGAGTGGGTCAAAATTTGACATTTTGGCCATACAGGTGTTTTTTCTCATCTATGTAACTTATTACCTATTGTTCTTAGGAAAATTTGTCCCAAATAGTTTAGATAGCTATTTCTTCAATCTTTCTAAAAAAAAAATTAAAAAAATAAAAAAAAAAATTTTTGATTTTTTTTTTTGCAAAATTAAAAATTTTTTTGACTTTTTTTTCAAATCGCACCATTTTTTTTTTTTTTTTTTTTTGCTCAAAAGAAAGCTTAGGTCTTTTCCTTTAAAAGCTTTTTGGTCGCTTTGTGGGATGCGAGTGGGATATCTATCAAAATAAATGTATTGTAACCCAAGACCAAGGTTTTAAAATTTTTGCATACGAACTATTTTGAATTTTTTCCTATTTGTGTGTAAGTGTTTCTAAAACCTCAAAAATAAAACTTATACTGAGAAACTAGACAAATTTACCTTTCCGACGGTATGTAACATACCTAACTAAAATTTCATACCCACGATACTGTAATACCCACAATATGTTAAACTCCCAACTTAAACTCCCAACATTTTTCCACCCCAACATTTTTTCTGAGTCTTGCCTTTCATTACGGCTTTTTTGTCAATCCTATAGGTAGTTTTGAGCTCACGTAATATTGAATGCAATTTTTATTGTCAAAATATCAGGTGCCCCAGAGACAAGTTTTTGATTCACGTGGTAATATTTTATGGCCATTCTCCGAAATGCCAGTTTCTTTATTATTTTATGACACTTGACTTTAAAAAGTGAGTGAAGTTAACAGGTAGTTTATTATTATTAGTAACATTTGGTTAAAATAGGTACTTCATTATTATTTTGTAACATGCGGTTAAACCACACTAATCCCTTCTTGACCCTAATAAAAGATTTTACACACATTCATTAAAATGCGCTACCTATATGATCTTAAAAAACTATTTATTGTCATTGTGAAGACATTCGGAAATCAGTTTTTTACAAACAGCGTTAAAGTTTAGACGTGTTTTATTTACATAATTTCTAACATAATTAATCTTCACAATGTCTACGGCTCCTAAAAAGGCTAAGATTGAAAATAAAATTCATGGAAGTTTTTGTTTTAATCCCTTTAAGAAAAAGTTTCACAGATCATCAGATATGCGAAATATTTCCGACGGCTTATTAAAAAAATTCCCTACGCTGTCAAAACAGTTGCTAATTTGTGGATCATGCAGGAAAGAGCTCGGAAAGTTGAAAGAATTACCGGATTTGAATAGTAATGAGGCTTGCGTTGAAGTTGTTTCAGATGAAGACAAAAGTAGTTGTGAGAATGATGACAGAACTGTTGATGATGATGGTGATTCGAACTTTTCAGTAGAAGGTATAAGTTCAAAGAATGAGTGTCAAAACCAATATCATAAGGATGCAGTAGAAGTTCTTGAACAAATAAAAGAGAAATACAAAACATCACAGAGTAGAGCTGAAAGAATTCAACTTCTCACGCTTGCTCCATCAACATGGAGTTGTGCAAAAATAATGACTGAGTTTGGAACGTCTGAACGAAAAGCAAGAATTGCTAAAAAATTGGTTGCT
Source organism: Panzeria rudis (assembly GCA_956483635.1). Lineage (NCBI taxonomy): Eukaryota > Metazoa > Arthropoda > Insecta > Diptera > Tachinidae > Panzeria > Panzeria rudis. The sequence goes on along the minus strand of OY101448.1, from coordinate 90,960,929 downwards.
GAGCATGGGATTCTCACACTCCCAAACAAAAAGAAGGGAAAAACTTTAGAGTGCGAAACTGAAGCTCTAGTAACTCAGTTTTATCAGCGAGATGATATGAGTCGCCTGATGCCAGGGAAGAAAGACTGCGTGTCTGTACGAATCGATGGCAAGAAAGTTCAAATGCAGAAGAGAATGGTTCTCTGCAACCTGAACGAGTTATTCGCAACATTTCAATCTGAACACGAGGATGTCAAAATTGGCTTCACAAAATTTACCCAACTGAGGCCAAAACATTGCGTTTTGGCAGGAAGCAGCGGAACTCACACAGTATGCGTTTGCATTTACCATGAAAATGTTAAACTGATGTTGAAGCAAATCAACTTAAAGAACTTAACAGATGATTCGCCAGAAGATTTGCACGATTACCGCGATTGCCTTAAATTGACCATGTGTTCTAATGCATCAACTTCTTGCCACTTAGGTGAATGTTCAAATTGCCCGGAAACCACATTCATCAAAGAGAATTTAATCAACTCTTTTGATAGAGAATGTATTGAGGAGGTCAAATTTGAATCTTGGCTTCAGACTGAAAGATGCACATTGAAAACAATCATTTTAAATGTGGATGATTTTGCGGATGAAATGTGTACTGGATTGCTAAATTTGAGAACCCATGACTTTTTAGTCAAACAGCAATGGTCATTCATCCAGGATTTGAAGATACATTTGAAGTCTGGTGAATTCGTTATTTCATATGATTTCGCAGAAAACTATAAATATGTTCTTCAGGATGCCATACAAGCATTCCACTTCAATAACGACCAAGCAACTATATTCACAGTAGTTATTTACTACAAGAAAGATGAAAAACTGGAACACAAAAGTATGGCAATCATATCCGACGATTTAAAACATGATACCGTTGCAGTTTATGAATACCAGAAAATAATACTAAATTATCTAAAATCTGAATTCACAGTTGAGAAGGTATACTACGTTTCGGACGGAGCTCGTCAACATTTTAAAAACAAAAGCAGCTTCGCAAATCTTATAGCTCATGAAAAAGATTTTCGAATGCCAGCTGAGTGGCATTTTCATCCTACAGCTCATGGTAAAGGAGCATGTGATGGTATTGGAGCAAACCTCAAAAGAAACGCAGCGAAGTATAGCCTCCAGTGCTCGCATCAACATCGTATCTTAGATGCGACTGCTTTATTCGATTGGGCAAAGAATTATTTTAAAGAAACTAAAATAGTTTTTAGTAGCAAAGAGGATCATGAGGAAACATTGAAAACACTGAAGAGCAGATTCGATGCTGCGGTAACAATCGATGGCACCGCTCAATACCATGCTTTTATACCGCTTGACGATGGAAGCCTCAAGTTGAAAAAGTTTTCTGCCTCTATTGAATGCGATTTCTTTCCAAAGCCAAAAAAGAAACCAGCACCAAAATCAACAGCTGAACGTAGTAACGCCAAGAAAGGATTGGCAAAAAAAGCAGCAAATAAAGGCGATAAATAAGCTGGATGAATGACTGGGTATCAGCTACAATAAATTAGGTACAAAAATAGTTATGATATAAATGGATCTAATGTGTTTAAGATTAACTTTTATTAAATTATTTATCTTTTTATTATTATTATTATTATTGTATATTAATTAAGTTAATATTAATATTAATATTAAAAATAAATAAAAAAAAAATTTTTCCAAATTCTATAGAAAAAAATTGATTTTATTTCTGAGGTTAACATATTGTGGGTATTACAGTATCGTGGGTATGAAATTTTAGTTAGGTATGTTACATACCGTCGGAAAGGTAAATTTGTCTAGTTTCTCAGTATAAGTTTTATTTTTGAGGTTTTAGAAACACTTACACACAAATAGGAAAAAATTCAAAATAGTTCGTATGCAAAAATTTTAAAACCTTGGTCTTGGGTTACAATACATTTATTTTGATAGATATCCCACTCGCATCCCACAAAGCGACCAAAAAGCTTTTAAAGGAAAAGACCTAAGCTTTCTTTTGAGCAAAAAAAAAAAAAAAAAAAAATGGTGCGATTTGAAAAAAAAGTCAAAAAAATTTTTAATTTTGCAAAAAAAAAATCAAAAATTTTTTTTTTTATTTTTTTAATTTTTTTTTTAGAAAGATTGAAGAAATAGCTATCTAAACTATTTGGGACAAATTTTCCTAAGAACAATAGGTAATAAGTTACATAGATGAGAAAAAACACCTGTATGGCCAAAATGTCAAATTTTGACCCACTCTAACTCAGAGAGTTCTTGACCGATCTTGTTGAAAAATTGTGTCTAAAATACTATCCAATAGGACTAACGTTGGTGCAAATTTCATCCCGATCGGAAGACATCGGTTTCAAAAGTTCGGTCACTTGACATGAAATGTCCCATATATATATATATATATATATATATATATATATATATATATATATATATCTGTATAAAGGTCTCTAAAAGTTGGCCATGACAAATAATCCCCACCAAACACATCCACATCGCAAGGAGGTAAATTCAAAGTGTGACTTGAAGTATCACCTTTGCTCTTATCTGTTGGGTTAATTGTTTTCTGATTTAATTCCAACTCATGTTTTTTCTTCCTTATATTTCCTAAGCAAGTTATATATGAGGAATACGCAGCACGATATTTAGCTGTAACTACTTTCGCATCTGTAGCTTCAGTATCATCCGCGGTCTCAGTACCGTTCGAAGATTTCAAACTATTAAGACATTTTTCGTATGTCAGTTTTACTTTCTCCCAAAAAGGGTTTAATTCTTCATCATGAAGCTCTAGAGTATAAAACGTATGAGTTTCCTCTGAAATGTCGTTAAAACAAGCTTCAAATATGACAATAGCGTCAGTTGCTCTAACAAACTTCTCGAATGAAGTAGTCATTATTTATTGAAATTTTATTTTCTTTCACAATAAAATTTATTTAAATTTTATTAAATATTTAATTATAAAAGAATTAATCACGTAGAATTTAAAATAAATTACGATGTTATTTTTTAACAAATGAAATGTTATTCAAACTGACCGACCGCAGGGTGACCACAAAAATATGAGCGAAAGGGAGGGAATGAAAGAAGATTATGAAACTCGTATGAATTTACACTCAATTTTACAAATAACAACAAACAATAATATATATCGCCTGCACTGTTTTTATTTTTAAGCAAATTTAATTTGCGTTTGTAGTTTATTTTTTATTTAAATAAAATATTCCAAAAATTATATTGTAGCTGTCTGTCCGAGTAAACAAACTCAGCTTTGAATAAAAAGATATCGATCGTGATATGTTTAAAAAATATTTGCACAGGGATGCAATTATTCTAACCAATAACCACTCACTTGTATTTTCCTTTATGAAATACATACATTCATATATTAATAAATATGTATGTATGTTTATGCACTTGTTTCTTTTTTAATGTTTTCAAAAATCACTTTTTTAAATCAATTTACTAACCTGTACCTCGTTTCTGTATTTCTCGCATCGTAAAAGTTTTCACATGAAGTGTGAAACAAAAAATTGCATCATTAATATGATTATTTCGAACGTATTTGCTTTGTGAATCTAAATTGATTATTTGGCTAAGGTTCGTAACGTTATATTCAGAAAGAATTGGGTATGATTAATATTCCAAGGAACAATGGAAAAATTAACATCAACTTAATTTTTCAACGTACACAGCAGAACAGAGTAGCGCTACTTTCGGAAGCCGCTACACTTCCATCGTCAGTGCTCACGTGTATTTGCTACCACCACTTGTCAGGTGGCTCTGTTGAATGTGATTTTTAATTCTTATATATACAACTTTTTCGTGAAAATTGAATACGAGAATTAAATCACTCTCAAGCTGATATTAAAGTGCACTTTCCCAGCGTTTCCATCGGTTTATTTTTCTTCATTCCCATTTTTCTGATTTTTGTTTTACTCAAGACAAACTTTTTTGGTTTGATTTTATACTTAAGTATATAAGAACATGTAAACATGTGAAAAGCTCAAGCCAGTAGCTAATTGTTTATTAATATGATTATTTCGAACGTATTTGCTTTGTGAATCTAAATTGATTATTTGGCTAAGGTTCGTAACGTTATATTCAGAAAGAATTGGGTATGATTAATATTCCAAGGAACAATGGAAAAATTAACATCAACTTAATTTTTCAACGTACACAGCAGAACAGAGTAGCGCTACTTTCGGAAAAAAACTCGTAAGCGCCATACAAAAACCTCGTAAGCGCCATACAAAATGACATTTGCATGCAAAATAGAATTCTTTTTATGTTTAAAGCTGGAAATGTTTACGTCTCACCCTCAAAACTCTTTGTTTTTGAGATTAAAAAAATCTGGAAAGTTTCAGGCCAATCGGAGCATTTATGGTGCGGCGTCAGGCTCTCAAAGTAAGTAACTTTGGTAAAAACGTTGCCTTCACTTTACAAAAGCTCCATTGGCATTAAAAAGAAAATAATGAAGATTTTATAAGTTTGAAAAAAGTAATGCCAGCAAATAGTTGAAAATTTTTTTGAACAACTCGTTATTAATAATAAATAGTAAGATCTTTAAAGTGTTATTTTAAGTTTAATTAGTTATCGTCCGTTTTCATAATGTCCGATTAAAAGTTAACGTGGACTTGAACGCCAAGTTCGAAATACAAAACTTGTCGTTAAAGTCCACGTTAACTCATTGTATAAAGGGCCGTAAGAATTTATTTTTACCAATGGAATGTTCTTCTTTTGATTTGGTTTATTTGTAACATTTTTTCAGCGTCACAATATTTTGAATTTTTAACGTGATCTTAATAGTGAAATAAATAATATGTTCCTTTGTATACATTTTATATAACATCTTTCGTTACCTTTTTTTAAGAGAATAAACATTTTCTTTAAAAAATATAAGAATTAATGTCAATTTACACACAAAAATGTATGTTTTTTAGCGACAAAATTTGCGAATTGCTGTTTGCGCCAAAAACACGTAAGCGACAAATTTGGATACAGTTACTTGTTAGTAACAAATTTTTTTTTTAAATTATGTAACGCCCTTCAGAGAGTCGTAAAGAAATATTTTGTAAAAAAAAAAATTTTTGTTATAAAACACATATTTAAAAAGTTATTAAGTTTTTTTTTATTTCTGAAAAATGAGTTGTTGGCGCTTACGTGGTTTAAGAAGAAAGGCGACGATATGTAGTTAATTGTCTCCCTAATTTTTTTAAATTTTTTTCTCAAAATTTGCGGAGTCTTACCTATCAAAAATTCCACAAATCCAACGACTAGTAATAAATTTATTACTTAAAATATCAGTCATTTAATGTAACTTACTTTGGTCGTTATATTAGCAGCCTGAGAGTATTTGAAAATATAAAATATTTTTGTAAAAATGAGAAAAGGTAGACATGATATATGGAAAAAATTTTTGGGCTTTCAAAAGAGATATGTACTTACACATAGTGTTAGTGGAATAAGAATTACTTTCGAATAGCGTAATACATAATGTTTTACAGGTATTTGTAGCGAAATAATATGATCACAAAGTTTTGTGTGTTCATAGTTTTTTTGCGAATTTCGCATAAGCACACAACATCTAATTCCTATTATCTTTGTGACGCACGTTACGTTTTTACTATCTACAACTTTTTAATTGTATAATTTACAACAAAAACATGTTTAGTGGAGTTGTAGATAATATTATTATCTAAGACAAAGCTTTTAACAAAATTTTCATATTCCTTATAGTTTACGAGATCATCTAAGAAAATATTTACTCACTTATTTTCAAGATAGCGGGGGTTCCCGACCACCTCCAACCTAGAAAACTCAAACTTAAGCTTACGGTAACATGTGTAACTAAACACACAAAAAAATAAGTGAGTGAAGATAAATACGCCAAGTAAAATATGTTTTTGACGTAAAGCCTTACGTCATTACATATTTGCCAAATATTTTTTTATTTGGGGCATATTTGGCAAATGTTTCAGTTTTTGTGACAAAATTGAAATATGTCTCCCCATTTTTGGATTCTAGGAGGGACTAATTTTAGTTGTGGCCATACCAAACGAGATTACTAAACGGGTTGTACATCTAATTAAAGGTAATTCACTCTCAAGGCCGTGTCAGATACAACTTTGTCGCTTTGCGTGACGTTTCTAACTTTGATAGAAAAGTGTAAAGCAAAAGGTGTATGACACAATGAAAACTTTGACAACACTCGCGCATTGATCGTTTACCAAAAAAGTAGTTGATAATTTTGCTATTTATATATATATTTTTTATAAAAATAAAAGTCAATTATGTTATTTTACGATTTATTATAAATAAATAAATGCCACATACATATTTACCTCTTATTAAAACAGATTCAAACGCGCAATATGTTTCGTTTGGCAATATAATAAAAGAAAATTATTCCAGCTGATTGTCAAAGGAAGCAAAAAGATGAGAGTTGCCGAACTTTTCGCTTCACGCTGCGTTAAAAGTGCTTTATGTAGCATGTTTCGTATAAGTATGTACATTTCATCTTAGATGTCAAAGCGAATCTGTAACGCAACGCGAAGAAAAAGTTTTATCTGACATGGCCTTCATTCAGTAATCTACAACCAGTGATGCCAAAATGGAAGGAAAAAATCCCTCCATGTAGGTAATTTAGTCATTGAAATAGGAACGTAGGGAAAATCGGACAGATACATATACATTTTGTGTTGGTTAACCTTCTGTCAGTGCATAGTAAATTTTACATAGTCTGTGCATGGGGTCAACCTGACCCCACATATATTTAAATGCATTTTCTAAGCTTTTTGTTAAAAAATAGTCGTTTCTATTGTTATTTATTAATGAAAAAAAAACTTATTTTATTCAGAATATATAAGATTGACATTAAGATAATTTAAATTATATTATATTACATAAAAAATTAGCCAGATGCATCGTCTGACATGATTTCGTTGTTTTCTTCTTCAAGGGAATCCATTACTTCTTCGTTGACACAGTTTATGCAAACGGTTTTTATATGTGTTGTGCAAGAAGGCTGATTGCAGACATAACATCTTGTTCCTGTTTTTTTATCAGCGGATCGAGGGCAAATGTAACATCTTGGTCGCTTACTGACAGATCTATTCGCCGCTGTTCCTTCAGTTGTTGTGCTCTGTCTTATGTTTATTATATCATATCCAATTTGATGAATAGCAATTTTAACATTTTTTTTCATTGCCCGTGGGTTTGATAATCGGTGCAATATATGATCATTTACCAATTGCATAGCCAGCTCCTTCAAAAAGATTTTACGTTCATTGTTTTTCCGCTGAATATATAGTTGTGGATTAGCACATTTGTACAGATTATAAGCGGCTATACCTGCGATATCAATCATATTAAAAAATAGAACCATTGGCCATCGTTTGGTCTTTCTCTTGCAGGTATAGGTACGAACTAATTTGTCGAGTGTGTCAACACCTCCCTTTGTTTTATTATAGTCCAATATTATGTTGGGTTTATTCGTATCGAGGTCAACAATATCATCATTGTGTAGAGTGGATAGTAACAATACATTCTTGTTTGGCTTCGGAACATAACTTACCAAAGTCAGATGGTTGTCGAAGCAAAATTTAGAAGAATTCAGGTCTCGCTTCTTAATTTCGGCCTTGTTCGTAAATTCTTTAGGTAGATCTGGTTTATTTGAGCGAATTGTTCCAATTATTGTTGTTTTTTTCTGCAACATTTGTTCTGCTAATGGACAGCTTGTAAAAAAGTTATCCATCGTAATAGTTCGTCCTTTATTGATATATGGTGTAGATAATCGATGAACTAAATTTAATGCGTAATCAACCGAACGTATCTCATTCGGTTGTTTGCCTACATAAACTTCTGCTTTCAATGGGTACGAATTCAACGCATCGCAAATCCAAAAAATCTTAATCCCGTACTTGCCTGGCTTTGATGGTATATACTGTCTGAATGAACATCGGCCACGAGTTAATACCAATTGTTCATCTATAGTTAAGAATGATGATGGTTTATAAGGTCCTTTGATATTTGCCAAAAACATATTCCAAACATCATGGAAAGCTGCTAGCTTATCTTCCTTCAAACGTTCTGCTCTAGTCTGATAATTGTCGAAGCGCAGGAATCGTAAAAGCTGCTGCACTCTTTGTAATGACATTGCAGCCCGATAAAAAGGACGATTGTCTAGGCGGTACAATTCATCCAATATTTCGTCCCAGTTTTTATGAACACCAGCGTATATAAGTATACCAATCAGGGCATAAATTTCATTTGAATTTGTATCATACCAAATACGTGCAGGGTTACTATTTATAGTGTAGAAATGGCGAGCTTTTCTATTTGTTTCGGCCACTATTACATTTATTAATGTCTCTGGAACTAATTTTTTGAATGCGGACAGATGAGTATTTATATTTACAGCTGTTTCTGCAGAAATTCCTTGTCGTTCTCTCAAGATCTGAAAGTCGCGAACTCTGGTTACATTTGGTGGACTTGCTCTCCATTTTCTTTTGTACTTTTTATTTTGCGCGTAATACCAAATTCCTTCTTCTTCCACTTCAGGTTCCTCATCAGTTTCAATATTTTGTACTTCTTCTTCTTCACCAGTTTCTATATTTTCTTCTTCGTTTTCTATATTTTGCAATTCAACAGCAGCTTCATCTGCTGCTAAATCACAATCAGAAAAGTCACTATCAATGTTATCATCTGCTACCTCTTCCTCATCAGATTCGGTAATGCTATCGAAAAGATTTCGAATATCCTGGCTATTTTGTCTTTTTAGGGCCATCTAAATAACAAAACAAATTATTATATGCATAGAAAATTACACTACATAAAGTAACCAAAAAAATATATATACTCACCTTATAATAATAGTTATTTATGTGAATATATTTATAATTATTACAGACAAATAAATTTATAATAAAAACACCTCTATTCATATGTGTTGAATAGAAAACACTGAATGTTTTCTATTTTCAATTTTTGCATTTGAAAAAGAAAGAACTTCAATATATTGTTACACGGGAAATCCCCTAAAACACAAAGAAATTTAAAACTAAATACAAAATGCATAGCAAAATAATTGGGGTCAGATTAACCCCAATGCACCAAAATATGCTTGACTTGCTTAAAACTGTCGTAGCTTAGTCATTTACAATGTTTTTTCGATTATTTTTTTTGCAATGTGTGAGTTAAACATTAGTTGAGGCTTATCTAGTTGCTTGGTATAGTAAGTTGGTGTAAAACCTTATTAAATCACTTTTACAAAGACTGGGGTCAATTTGACCCCTATGCACTGACAGAAGGTTAAAACGAAACATAGCCAGGTATATTTATGGTCGTAAGAGATGCCAGAGTATTTCTCAATTTTCGAAACGAATTTTTAATGTATCTTTTGAAAATCTACTAAATTGCCGGTCTTTGCTGTTCCTACACAAGATAATTTACATGAAAGAACCAAATTCAGTCATTTGGCCATTTAGTTAAACAAAATATTGGTATTCCCAAATATTGTTGAAGATTACTGAATGGGAGTGAATTACCTTCAATTTGATGTATAATACATTCAATAATCTCCTTTGGTATGGCCGCAACTAAAATAATTCCTTCCCAGAATCAGAAGTTCAGTAATTTGGTCATTTATGTAGCTAAACAAAATTTTGGTATTTGCAAATATTGTTGAAGATTACTGAATGGGAGTGAATTACCTTCAATTTAATGTCCTATCCTAGAATCCCAAAAAGGGAAACACATTTCACTTTTCTCACAAATTCTAAATTTGCAAATATGTCCCAAATTAAAAACATATTTGGCAAATACGTAATGACGTAAAGCTTTACGTCAAAAACATGTTTAAATTGGCAGATTTATCTTCACTCAAAAAAAATTGCATCCTTTATGAAATACAAAGTTGGTTTTTTTTCTTAGGTATATCCGTGCCATTGTTCCTAATAGGAACCACAGGACACCATATATATATATATATATATATATATATATATATATATATATATATATATATATATATATATATATATATATATATATATATATATATATATATATATATATATATATATATATATATATATATATATATATATATATATATATATATATATATATATATATATGGGACATTTCATGTCAAGTGACCGAACTTTTGAAACCGATGTCTTCCGATCGGGATGAAATTTGCACCAACGTTAGTCCTATTGGATAGTATTTTAGACACAATTTTTCAACAAGATCGGTCAAGAACTCTCTGAGTTAGAGTGGGTCAAAATTTGACATTTTGGCCATACAGGTGTTTTTTCTCATCTATGTAACTTATTACCTATTGTTCTTAGGAAAATTTGTCCCAAATAGTTTAGATAGCTATTTCTTCAATCTTTCTAAAAAAAAAATTAAAAAAATAAAAAAAAAAATTTTTGATTTTTTTTTTGCAAAATTAAAAATTTTTTTGACTTTTTTTTCAAATCGCACCATTTTTTTTTTTTTTTTTTTTTGCTCAAAAGAAAGCTTAGGTCTTTTCCTTTAAAAGCTTTTTGGTCGCTTTGTGGGATGCGAGTGGGATATCTATCAAAATAAATGTATTGTAACCCAAGACCAAGGTTTTAAAATTTTTGCATACGAACTATTTTGAATTTTTTCCTATTTGTGTGTAAGTGTTTCTAAAACCTCAAAAATAAAACTTATACTGAGAAACTAGACAAATTTACCTTTCCGACGGTATGTAACATACCTAACTAAAATTTCATACCCACGATACTGTAATACCCACAATATGTTAACCTCAGAAATAAAATCAATTTTTTTCTATAGAATTTGGAAAAATTTTTTTTTTATTTATTTTTAATATTAATATTAATATTAACTTAATTAATATACAATAATAATAATAATAATAAAAAGATAAATAATTTAATAAAAGTTAATCTTAAACACATTAGATCCATTTATATCATAACTATTTTTGTACCTAATTTATTGTAGCTGATACCCAGTCATTCATCCAGCTTATTTATCGCCTTTATTTGCTGCTTTTTTTGCCAATCCTTTCTTGGCGTTACTACGTTCAGCTGTTGATTTTGGTGCTGGTTTCTTTTTTGGCTTTGGAAAGAAATCGCATTCAATAGAGGCAGAAAACTTTTTCAACTTGAGGCTTCCATCGTCAAGCGGTATAAAAGCATGGTATTGAGCGGTGCCATCGATTGTTACCGCAGCATCGAATCTGCTCTTCAGTGTTTTCAATGTTTCCTCATGATCCTCTTTGCTACTAAAAACTATTTTAGTTTCTTTAAAATAATTCTTTGCCCAATCGAATAAAGCAGTCGCATCTAAGATACGATGTTGATGCGAGCACTGGAGGCTATACTTCGCTGCGTTTCTTTTGAGGTTTGCTCCAATACCATCACATGCTCCTTTACCATGAGCTGTAGGATGAAAATGCCACTCAGCTGGCATTCGAAAATCTTTTTCATGAGCTATAAGATTTGCGAAGCTGCTTTTGTTTTTAAAATGTTGACGAGCTCCGTCCGAAACGTAGTATACCTTCTCAACTGTGAATTCAGATTTTAGATAATTTAGTATTATTTTCTGGTATTCATAAACTGCAACGGTATCATGTTTTAAATCGTCGGATATGATTGCCATACTTTTGTGTTCCAGTTTTTCATCTTTCTTGTAGTAAATAACTACTGTGAATATAGTTGCTTGGTCGTTATTGAAGTGGAATGCTTGTATGGCATCCTGAAGAACATATTTATAGTTTTCTGCGAAATCATATGAAATAACGAATTCACCAGACTTCAAATGTATCTTCAAATCCTGGATGAATGACCATTGCTGTTTGACTAAAAAGTCATGGGTTCTCAAATTTAGCAATCCAGTACACATTTCATCCGCAAAATCATCCACATTTAAAATGATTGTTTTCAATGTGCATCTTTCAGTCTGAAGCCAAGATTCAAATTTGACCTCCTCAATACATTCTCTATCAAAAGAGTTGATTAAATTCTCTTTGATGAATGTGGTTTCCGGGCAATTTGAACATTCACCTAAGTGGCAAGAAGTTGATGCATTAGAACACATGGTCAATTTAAGGCAATCGCGGTAATCGTGCAAATCTTCTGGCGAATCATCTGTTAAGTTCTTTAAGTTGATTTGCTTCAACATCAGTTTAACATTTTCATGGTAAATGCAAACGCATACTGTGTGAGTTCCGCTGCTTCCTGCCAAAACGCAATGTTTTGGCCTCAGTTGGGTAAATTTTGTGAAGCCAATTTTGACATCCTCGTGTTCAGATTGAAATGTTGCGAATAACTCGTTCAGGTTGCAGAGAACCATTCTCTTCTGCATTTGAACTTTCTTGCCATCGATTCGTACAGACACGCAGTCTTTCTTCCCTGGCATCAGGCGACTCATATCATCTCGCTGATAAAACTGAGTTACTAGAGCTTCAGTTTCGCACTCTAAAGTTTTTCCCTTCTTTTTGTTTGGGAGTGTGAGAATCCCATGCTCAGCAACCAATTTTTTAGCAATTCTTGCTTTTCGTTCAGACGTTCCAAACTCAGTCATTATTTTTGCACAACTCCATGTTGATGGAGCAAGCGTGAGAAGTTGAATTCTTTCAGCTCTACTCTGTGATGTTTTGTATTTCTCTTTTATTTGTTCAAGAACTTCTACTGCATCCTTATGATATTGGTTTTGACACTCATTCTTTGAACTTATACCTTCTACTGAAAAGTTCGAATCACCATCATCATCAACAGTTCTGTCATCATTCTCACAACTACTTTTGTCTTCATCTGAAACAACTTCAACGCAAGCCTCATTACTATTCAAATCCGGTAATTCTTTCAACTTTCCGAGCTCTTTCCTGCATGATCCACAAATTAGCAACTGTTTTGACAGCGTAGGGAATTTTTTTAATAAGCCGTCGGAAATATTTCGCATATCTGATGATCTGTGAAACTTTTTCTTAAAGGGATTAAAACAAAAACTTCCATGAATTTTATTTTCAATCTTAGCCTTTTTAGGAGCCGTAGACATTGTGAAGATTAATTATGTTAGAAATTATGTAAATAAAACACGTCTAAACTTTAACGCTGTTTGTAAAAAACTGATTTCCGAATGTCTTCACAATGACAATAAATAGTTTTTTAAGATCATATAGGTAGCGCATTTTAATGAATGTGTGTAAAATCTTTTATTAGGGTCAAGAAGGGATTAGTGTGGTTTAACCGCATGTTACAAAATAATAATGAAGTACCTATTTTAACCAAATGTTACTAATAATAATAAACTACCTGTTAACTTCACTCACTTTTTAAAGTCAAGTGTCATAAAATAATAAAGAAACTGGCATTTCGGAGAATGGCCATAAAATATTACCACGTGAATCAAAAACTTGTCTCTGGGGCACCTGATATTTTGACAATAAAAATTGCATTCAATATTACGTGAGCTCAAAACTACCTATAGGATTGACAAAAAAGCCGTAATGAAAGGCAAGACTCAGAAAAAATGTTGGGGTGGAAAAATGTTGGGAGTTTAACATATTGTGGGTATTACAGTATCGTGGGTATGAAATTTTAGTTAGGTATGTTACATACCGTCGGAAAGGTAAATTTGTCTAGTTTCTCAGTATAAGTTTTATTTTTGAGGTTTTAGAAACACTTACACACAAATAGGAAAAAATTCAAAATAGTTCGTATGCAAAAATTTTAAAACCTTGGTCTTGGGTTACAATACATTTATTTTGATAGATATCCCACTCGCATCCCACAAAGCGACCAAAAAGCTTTTAAAGGAAAAGACCTAAGCTTTCTTTTGAGCAAAAAAAAAAAAAAAAAAAAATGGTGCGATTTGAAAAAAAAGTCAAAAAAATTTTTAATTTTGCAAAAAAAAAATCAAAAATTTTTTTTTTTATTTTTTTAATTTTTTTTTTAGAAAGATTGAAGAAATAGCTATCTAAACTATTTGGGACAAATTTTCCTAAGAACAATAGGTAATAAGTTACATAGATGAGAAAAAACACCTGTATGGCCAAAATGTCAAATTTTGACCCACTCTAACTCAGAGAGTTCTTGACCGATCTTGTTGAAAAATTGTGTCTAAAATACTATCCAATAGGACTAACGTTGGTGCAAATTTCATCCCGATCGGAAGACATCGGTTTCAAAAGTTCGGTCACTTGACATGAAATGTCCCATATATATATATATATATATATATATATATATATATATATATATATATATATATATATATATATATATATATATATATATATATATATATATATATATATATATATATATATATATATATATATATATATATATATATATATATATATATATATATATATATATATATATATATATATATATATATATATATATATATATATATATATATATATATATATATATATATATATATATATATATATATATATATATATATATATATATATATATATATATATATATATATATATATATATATATATATATATATATATATATATATATATATATATATATATATATATATATATATATATATATATATATATATATATATATATATAATTTGCGTATTGCTTCTTATTTTTCTTGTCATATTTCCGAGAAGATTCTTATCGTTAAGTACAAGCAAGTTACATTACTATACTCAGCTGTATATATATATTGCATAAATAAAGGTCGGGTGAATTCGTAAATGCAGTAAATTTGTGCAAACGGTCTGCAAACTATAGCAACAGTAATAAAAATGCTGTCGTCTTTTGTCGAAGAAAAGCATTCCAAATCATGGTTTTCGAATGTAGAATTTTCATTATTTTACACAAGGGCTATCTAACAGGTGTGATCGATCGTTACATCAGCTGAATCACCTGATTAAACGTCAAACTTAGTAGTGCTGATGAAATGCAAATGATATCGCCACTAACTTCAAACTATAAAGTGGCTGCTAGACGGATCAATATTTTAGCTTCAATATATGCATGTGCTTGTGTGCGTTTCTTATGAAAATCAAAACATTTTGATATTCTTCAATATTTCCCCTCCGTATATGTGTACATATTTTTGTAAACAAACGCACACAAACACATAGTATATTGAAG